>JALIZH010015661.1:0-73878 GCA_030522465.1 Rhipicephalus appendiculatus
AGTGAGCTTATTAAAGACCGGAGCCGTACCTACGAAGCATGTACCGGCACTTAGACCATTAAGCGCCAGGCCCGTACTCGCAAAGCCTGTTCTTCGTAGAGTTTCATACTATAACACCTAGAGGGGAATCTGGCGCTAGTGTCTATACGGGCTCCTTCAGCGGAGCTTCTACCACCATGGGAATGATGGGAAGTACAGGCTTCGGATCTGCTTCTGATCTGCTTCGGATCTGCTTCGGATTTTTCTTTGTTAGACACAATTTCAATGAGAACTAACAGACAATAAGGCCAAGGAAAGTATAGGGGATGTTATTTGTAGTAAATGCAATGTAAATGTGAAGAAAGAAATGTGGATGAAAAGATAACTTGCCGCGAGTAGGGACCGAACCTGCGACCTTGGAATAACGCGTCCGACGCTCTACCAACTGAGCTACCGCGGCGGCTATCCCCCCGTCCGCTTCATGGGGTATATATGTGCATTTAAACGTGGGAGCGTCAGTCAGCGTCGCTAGTAACCATGACGGCGAGTGTGGTACAATTTTTTTCTGCCTGCTGGCGTCACTTAGCATGTGATCTTATTACGAGAGGCAGCTGACCAATGATCCCTCGCATACTACCTGAAAGCATCAAGTCTGCCAGAACGAGACCCTCGCTATGAATGAAGCAAAGAAGTGGAAATTTTTAAGGGATCGTTTTTCTTTGTTGACAATTGCCTCTTGCCTCCGGGGTAGCGTGCTGTCAAAAGTTAGGAGAGTTCTTTCAAGTGCAACTGTATAGGAACACGACAGCCTCCAACTTTCCAATACAAACATGTCCGCTTGATGCAGTCGCTAAAAAGTTCATTATTTAATCTTAGTTAATTGGGTGGCTGACGGATTGAACCTCGGCCGCGGCGGCCGCTTTTACGTGACGTCGAAATGCTTGAGGCCCGTGTACCTAGATTTAGGTGCATTTTAAAGAACCCCAGGTGGTAAAAATTTCCGGGCCCTACACTACGGCGTCTCTCATAATGATATCGTGGTTTTGGGACGTTAAACCCCAACAATTATTATAATTATTATGGGCGGCTGACAGCGAAAATAATCGTCTCACTTTGTGTCCCCCCTGGATGTATAACTTATTCCTCTAAGGTAGTTTTCACGTCCCTCCCAATGCTGAATTTAAAGAAAACCATTAAGCTTGATTTCGAACCCTGTACGATGCTTTCTGGACTTTTATTAGTGATTTAATGGCAGGGGTCGTGACAACTGGACACGGGTTTTTCTACTACAAGGGCTAACAGAGGCGCGGGCAGCGATCGCTCGTCGTCGTCTTTCTCTTCTCCCGTGGTCAAGCCACATGTCCACTACCTTCATTACAATCACTCCCGGGCAATAAGGGAGCCATCCTTGCGACCTAAGGGCAAGAGCACACAGGGGGATCGTGGTACTTTTTGAGCCTGGAGACGTGCACGATTTCTTGTCCACGGCGACGCTTGTCCGATGACGCGTCGAGCGGCTCCACGAGGTAATTGACTGCAGACGTCTGTCGCAGTACCTTATAAGGGCCGTGGTACTTCGAAGATAGCTTGTGCGAGAGTCCCGCAGGAGTAGATGGAACCCACAACCATACCAGTGTGCCAGGAGCAAAGTATGTAGCAGTAATCGATTCATCGTGGCGATGTTTCTGACGACTTTGGTCGTGCGAGGTGAATGAACGAGCAAGCTGGCGATATTCTTCTGCATGTACGGCTGCTCGTGAAACAGTTATGAACTCTGAAGAGTCAGGCCGGAACGGAAGAATTGTGTCCATTGTAGATGAAGGTTCATGTCCATAAAGAAGAAAGAAAGGTGAGAATCCAGTGCTGCTTTGTGTTGCAGTGTTGTACGCATACGTGACGAATGGTAGTATGCTGTCCCAATTGGTGTGGTCCGATGAGGCGTACATGGACAGCATATCTCCAAGTGTGCGATTGAAACGCTCCGTCATCCCATTAGTTTGGGGATGATATGCCGTGGTAGTGCGGTGTATGATGCGACACTCCTTCAGCAAGGCTGTAATAGCATCAGATAGAAAGACACGCCCGCGGTCGCTAAGTAATTCTCGAGGCGCTCCATGTCTTAAGACGAGGTTTCGAAGTATGAAGCCAGCCACGTCCTTTGCGGTAGCAGAAATTAAAGCCGATGTTTCAGCATACTGCGTTAGGTGATCGATGGCCACTATAACCCAGCGGTTGCCGCTTGGAGTGTAGGGAAGCGGACCGTATAAGTCGATTCCAACACGCTCAAAAGGTCGGGCGGGACACGGTAGAGGTTGCAACGTACCGGCGATATGTTGAGGCGGCGTCTTGCGTCGTTGGCACGTAGGGCACGATCGGATGTACTGGCGAACGAAACAGTACATACCGCGCCAGTAGTACCGAAGCTGTAGGCGTGTGTATGTCTTTAAGACACCAGCGTGACCGCATTGTGGATCATCGTGAACCGTGGCGCAGATGTCGGAGCGGAGGTGTCGAGGAATAACAAGCAGCCACTTTCGGCCGACCAAGTTGTAGCTGCGGCGGTAGAGCAGGTTATCTCGAATACCGAAGTGTTGGGCTTGGCGCCGAAGCGTCCGAGAGACAGGAGAGGGCGTCTTGTTCGAGAGGACTTCCAGAAGCGAAGTGATCCAGGGGTCTTTACGTTGCTCGGAAGGCATGTCGGAAATGTTGATGGCAAAGGCATTGCCGACGGAAATAGGCGAGCAGGTGGGCTCAGCAGTGAAAACAAAGTTTGATTGTAAGACAGACACGCCGTAGTGGGGAAGGGGGGGGGGGGGGGTACTAACGCATGAATTGTGACCACGTGCTGTTTTAGCATGCAACTATATGTAAGTACGCGGCCGTGTTTGCGTAGTTTGCCCCAGTCAAAATGTACCCGCCGTATCCGGGATTCGAACTCACATCCTCGCGCTTAGCAGTTGACACCTTACCTATGAATCACTACGACAGGTAAGCCAATACGACTATGAAGGTGAGACACATACGACATCTGCAGACATTCCAAAACACTACGGACTGGAACGAAGAGCCCACCTGCCACGACCGACACTTCAAACTCGCATAGTAAGATGTAAAGCTTCGATGAAAAACCCCCCGGCGAGCATTTTTCATCGCCGGATGGTTTTTTGCAACAAGATTGCTGTCAAGAAAGTAGTCATGGAAGCACATACAATCTCTACATTGTGATTCACTGCACGCTTAGAACTACTGAAATGGCTATACTGGTGAGAAATAGCAACAAACATTGAAGGAGGATGCATGAGCGACTTACGGTTTAATAATAGCATCTGGGGTTTTACGTGCCGAAACCACGATATGGTTGTAAGGCATGCCGTAGTGGAGGGCTCATGAAATTTGGACCATTTGGTGTTCTTTAACGTCCGCTAACATCGCACTGTACACAGGCCTCTAGTATTTCGCCTCCATCGAAATGCAGTCGCGGCGGCGGCCGGGATCGAACCCGCGATCTTTGGGTCAGCAGCCGGGCACCGTAACCGCTGCCGAGGCGGACAACTTCAGGTTAGCGGATGACATTCTGCCCCTCAGCAGTGATGGTGACGAAATGTGAAAAAGGGACTGAAGGTCTCAACCGAGTGTTGAAGATGCACAGCGACTAAGACGCGCGCCGGCGATAGTTGGTGCACAGTTATTGGGAAAGAAAGAGACGACATGAAAAAACCGCCAGCCTGCGCGGAGCGCGCAGCACAGGCACAACGAAAGCTGGAAGAGCGGCCTTGCCTTTTTTTAAACACTCTTGGGGAAAATACTACAAGTACATTTGCATGGTATCCACTACAACATAAATCATCATAATTTTTGTGAGGTAGGGAAGCGTGCACTGGACTGGATACCAAGCTGTAGGGTACTCAGATATGTGGCTACTGTACATACTCACCACCTCTTTCTGTCCCCATCATCACCCTTCATCCCTCTTTTTTCCCCCCTTCTCTTATCCTCGGTGTAGAGTAGCAGGCTAGAGCGCATAAGCTCAGGCCGACCTCTCTGCCTTCTAATAAATTCTCACTCACTCACTCCATTACTATGCGTCATTCTTCGGACAAGCGTGGTATCCGCTACACACCTGTAAGGCGTTATGTGCACATTGTTGATGCTGCGGCTGACGACAATGAAGAATTATGCCTGAGCCTTTTGTAATGGGTTGGAAGCATCCAAAGACCCACTCGTTACGCAATTCGCATTGTGTGACGCCAGGTCTCTTCTGAAACGCTCTATTACACATGTTAACGTGATTCCTTAACTGTCATAAAGCCTGCATAGGGTCAGTTTGTAACGGAGTTTCAAGCACAGGGGTGGCTCTGTGGTAGAATACTGGGCTCCAACGCAGAGGGTGTGGGTTCGAATGACATTATAACCTGGGTATTTTTAATTTATTTCGCTTTTTTTTTTTTTTCGCGTGATAGCTTTACGGACACCAGCGGCGGTGGTGGTGGCGGAGAACTACGGAGCCAGAATCGGCCCTTGTTGTGATCTCAAACAGCTTTCGCTGTAAAACGGACGGGAAGGACAGGACAAGACGAGTACCATTAAGGACAGGACAGGATGGCAGTCGTCATGTCCTGTCCTTCGGGTTTGAGTTTCTTTTGTGCCTTTAACTAATTTTTACAGCGAAAGCTGTTTTTAAATCACAACAACGGACGTTTTGGCGCCGTAGTTGTGGTCAAAGCTCAGCCAAAATTCTTCATCGTCATCAGCCACAGCCTCAACCCAGTGCACATAATGCCTTACAGATGTGTCGCGCTTACCACGATTCTCCGCAGAATGGCGAATAATATAGCATAATGAATGTTTCCCTACTTCAAAAAAAATTCTGATGATTTTAGTGGGTACCTCGCAAGCATGCTTGTATTAACTGCCAAGGCATCACGTTAACACACGTACTAATATAACGTCGTAGGAGATTAACATAACGACCGTGCGTCACACAATGCGAATTGCGTAAGTAGTGGGTCGTTTAAAGCTTCCGCCCCATTACAATGGGCTCAGCCGTAACCCTTCATCGACATCAGCCAACAAAGTGCACACAATGTATTACAGATGTGTAGCGGGTACTTCGCTTGTCCGCAGAATAACAAAAAATGGCGTAGTGGCTGCTTCTCTACTTCACACAAATTATGATTTATGGCGTAGTGGGTGCCATGAAGGTGTAGTTGTAGTAGTTAACCCAATAGTGTTTAAAAAAGCCTCTAGAAAGCCCTCTCTTTCAGCTTTCGCTGTGACTGTGCGGCGAGTGCCGCGCAGGCCTGGAGGTATTTATTTTTTTTATTTTTTTTATTTTTTTTATTTTTTTATTTTTTTTTACATAATGGCGGCAGAGGAAATGATTTTGTCATCGTTGTTGTCGGAATTCGTAAGTGTCTTTACGTACGGATTGCACCAGCAGTGCGCTATGCTTTTCTAAAACAAAATGAAGCTGGTAATTGGAGAATTTCGCGGGCAGAGTGCCGCCAACGATAAAAAGTATAACGCGCGCGCCTGTGTTTGTGCGTGTGTGCGTGTGTGTGTGCGCGCGCGTGCGTGCGTGTGAAAGAGAGAGAGAGCCGCGTTTCTCCATTCTCTATGCTGGCCTGCTAGCAGGGAAGAAATCGCACGGCTTTGTGTCGTCACCTGTCGGCGACTCCAAAAAACATCTCAGTTGGGGGGGTCGCCGCGTCGGCAAAGCGGTCGATTCAAATGTGTTGTTTCGCTTGCCTTATAACTAATACACAATGATGCCAAGGAAAGTACAGGGGATGTTATTAGAAGTAATTGTAATGTAAATGTGAAGAAAGTAAAGTGGACGAAACGATAACTTGCCACCGGTAGGGACCGAACCCACGACCTTCGAATAACGCGTCCGCTGCTCTACCACTGAGCTACGATGGCGGTCATCCCCTCGTCCACTTTATAGGGTATATATAGGCACCGGGCGCGGGGACTGGTGGCGCCTCTTTCGGTGGCGACGGGGAACTAATGGAATGGGAGTGCCGAAAAGGGCGCAGGCGCTTGCTGCGGGGGGCGCGGGGCTGGACGTTCGTTTCTCTCAGTGTTGTACGGAACGGCGTTCCAAGGAACGACGTTCCAGGAACTAGTTCCTTTTGGCAGGAACGGAGGAACGCCACCGTTCCATTCAGGATCGGTGGAACTGTAACGGTAACTCGTTACATTTAAGCAGGAACGGCAGGGGGGAACGGCGTTCCTTCTGTAGACGTTCCACGGCATTCAACAGGCGCACGCACGCAGCACATCATGCAGAACAGGGCGGTTGGACGATCGTGTGAGGCTAGAAAATGTAGCGCTCGCCCATCATGTGACTACGATGCTTCCTGGCGAAAGACGCCGAGACTGGCCACATGCTGGAGGAACAGTTGATTTTTTTACAGCAGAGATGTTAGGCTCGAGGTTTCCAAATTCCATGTGTCGTTGAAACAGAATTATTTTCTGCTTCTAGTTCTCTCCCTGTCATGGAATGCCACTTTTTCGACCCGTCGTTATGCCGATTAAAGCGCGCCGCGCTCCCCCGCTGACCAGCGCCCCGGCTTGGGCATGAAAAGACTTGTTTTTAGAGCCGCGAAGAGCAGCGGAAGGGGTTGTTATTCTTCGAATGTTGCTGCCAAAAGGTGGACGTTGTTCTGTACAGGGGCGACGACAGCTTTCGTTGGAAAGCCGCAGAGTGCCCCGAACTTTTAGACTGCAAAACGCTCGGCTGAGAACCGAGGCAAGATACCGTTCCCACGGAAGAAGCTGCACGTGTAGGAGCCGCCTACGCGGTCACATTAAACGGGTTGTCTCTCTTGATTATTGGAGAACCCTCCCCTAATTAAAAAGGGGCGTCGTCAATATTTTGAGGCCAGACTTTGTGACAATGCAATGCGCATGAATGGACCCATGTCAATGGTCCCTTTTTCCCCAGGAAGAGAATGAGGGGACACGAAGGGGATATCGCCCTGCTAACCAGTCTAGTTGCTTGTCAAACAAGGTGTAGAAAAAGGTCAGTGAGTATGCCTTCTAGAAGTTTTTAGTGTGCGCTTTGTATCGGCTGGCCACCTAAAGTTAGCCGTTGAGGCCTACCCATCGACATCACAGTCGTGCCAGAACTCTTCGCGGCTTCTCGCATCCGATCGTCGTGGACGCAACGGTGCCGGTCATCTCACGTATGCCTTCACCTGTTTATACCATCGAACTTTCATGTCTTTTCGGTTTAATGTTATTCCATTTTTTGTTCAGTGTTAGTTCAGTTCGTGTATTTTGTAATACTTGTATTTTATAAGCTTATTGTTTGACTCTATTTGTATATTGTTAGTTTAGTTGAAGTGTCGTATTTAGAGTGCTCGTGCCGCAGTAGCTAGATAGCTGCGCCTTTGAAGACCAACGTTGAAAAGTGCCACATGTGTTGGACTTGAAATAGGCGAGTACGAAAGTTGCAGTTACATGTATGTAGTAAGGCCGGTGGTCTCGAGAAAAAAAATTGTCTAGGAGCGTTTATTTAGATTCCGTTTCCTATGTGTAACCTACTGTCGGCAATGTTGAATTCGTTTGATATATGTAGCTCGATGGGAGCTTTAAATTGCTCGCTTTATTTCGCCTCAGGATTATCCGACATTATATATTTATTAAAAACTCAAATGTAACGTTAATGTAACGACACGTTCCAATTTCGGAAATGTAACTGTAACGAGTTCCTTTTGCATTTGAGGAACTAGTAACGGGAACTCGTTCCGAAATGGGTAAGGAACGAGGAATGAACTTTCGTTCCTGTTTTAGAGGAACGTGTACAACACTGGTTTCTCTTCATTGTGCTCTCGTCGCTTGTGTCGTGCGCTGCCGAAATCTACGTGTGCGTGCGCGAAGACTGAAGATTACAATATCTTAAGGGTCGGCGAAGGATCGAAAATCAATGGAAAACATAACAGGAACGGGGGGCGTGCAAAACTACAACCGAGGAACAAGTGCAATCGGCGAAGCATCCAGTAAAGACGAGAAGGGAATGGGAGACGTACGCTCTATTTTTTTTAATGTTAGAGGACAATGTTAACGTATACACAGAATAACAAAGTATTAGGAAAAATTCGGCAGATCCCACGTATTGTGGGAACCGATTTTATGCGAATCAGCGAGTCTATGCTGCATTTTTTTTAGCTTTAAGTCAAGCGTAACGAGGTGGATCGACGTGTTTTTGTAGATGGAGTTGTGTGCACATAGTGTGCTTACTAAGCATGCCGACTACACTGACGTTTAAAGGCTAACTTGTGGTCTGTCGTAATGTCAGCGCTCATGTTGAGAACAGACGTCAGTGTTATTGAAACGAAGCGCACGCTACAGTGCGATTCACATTTCGTGCCGATGCTGTGAATATCATACGCGTAGCGTTGATCAGAGTATTGTTCCGGGTCGAGTAACGCTTGAATATAGCTTGCAGATTCATAGGAGCACATATGTAATGTTTATCTGACGGTTATAAAAGCGGAGCCAACATTGGAATCAAAGGGGTACATAGTAGCACAAACTTAGAAAATAAAGACACGAGAAAACAAGTACGAGGGAGCGTTCGACCTTTCTGCTCCCTCCTACTTCTTTTCTCGTGTCTATTTTCCAAGTTTGCGCTACTATGTACCCCTTTGATGTTAACCAACTCGCCCAACAAGAAGTCTTAATAAAACCAAGATTGGCGTTAAGCCGACGTAATGTCTGTTTCATATGAGTACATGAGTAATGTTTATTACCTTGTCATGAAATTAGATAGCCAGCGCTGCAACCACAATTGACGTTGGTTGCACCGACATTTTTCTTGCGCATAGGATCTTTTGAAAAGTAATTTCAAGTCATGGCTTGGCTCTGTGGTAGAATATTTGATATCCGCTCAGAGTACCTGGTTTCGACTCCTGCTGGCATCCGGATTTCTATTCTTTGCATACGTCGGGTTCACGTGGCTGATGCCGGATTTTTTCGACATGCACCCGCTTAAATTATCAATGTCTGTTCTCGCCGTTCCTGGGTCGATCCAGCTGTGAATCACCTGTGCCTCATACCAGCATCCCGCGGCCCGTGGTATACGCCCGGTATGTGCCGCACGTGACTGGAAAGATTTTCGCGCTACTCATACCACCATATCACAACCAGACAGCAATGTTCGTCTTATTTTCGTACCCACCTATGCCAATTTTGGTTAATGTCAACTTAAGCAGGCGACCACGAGAGCGCCCAGACGTAGGCGGCTAGATAGAGAAATAGAGGCATTTATAGATAGAAATAAAAATGCTTTGCGTTTAAAATAGAAATAGGAATGGGGACACCTAGGTCTAGCTCCACATCGTAGCTTATCGCATTGAACTTCGTCTGCGGGGTGCACTTGCAAAGCAATTTGCAGTCGTTGTCGCTTTTATATTCCTTGATGTCAAGTACGTGGCCAGCTTTGTGCAAGCGGTGACCTTTCTCTAGAGCAAACGCATGAAAACGCGTACGCCGGCTGGTCAAGCCTTGAAAATCGCAACGCAATGTAACTGGCATCGCCATTAGTGCACGTGCGCTGTCAGTAATCGCCTTCCCGCCAGGAGCCCAACAGTGAGGAGCAGCGAGTTTGACAGTTAAAATACAAATATGCTTATTTTACAACACTTTCGCCAATCGGGTCGGTCTCATTTGCAGTCCCGAAAGGGAGGAGGCATCGTGTCTCGGGCCCGCCTCCAAACGAAAGCAAACGCATAAAAGCACAGCACCACGCAAAGAAGCCTAGTCGATTGACGTTCTGACGGTGCTCCTGGGTGTGAAGACATGAAAAGAACGTGTGTCATCCTTTCTTGATGACTTGGCGACCATTGAATGCTGCCACGACCGCAAGCGACTGCGGGGGGAGTCTCCCTGGAGCCCGACGAGTGGCCCCGTTATCTGAACACATGTCCGACAGTCGAACGCTTCGTGCTTTGTTCAAGAAACACTGTTGCTGCCGCTTCTCCTTGCCTTGGGCGACAAACGAAACAGCTTACAGCTTGCGATTGTCTAAAAAGAAACGCCGCCGCTACTACTTGAATACGTTGCCGAAAGTAGCAGAGCCTTCTCCGCGTCGTCTGCTTCACATGCCAGTGCTTTCGCTGCCGCCGCTAGGGGCGCTTTTCGGGAGGGGCGCCGCTGGCGCCGTACGACGGCCGCCCGGTGCCTATATGTGCATTTAAACGTGGGAGCGTCCGTCAGCGCCGCCTGTTGCCATTACGGAGAATGTGTAACACTCTTTTTGCCTGCTGGCGTCACGCAGCACGTGATCTTATTACGAGCTGGCAGCTGACCAATAAATCCCTCGCATACTAGCGAAAGGATAACTGCCGGTGGCAAGTTATATTTTCGTCCACTTTTCTTTCTTCACATTTACATTACAATTACTTCTAATAACATCCCCTATGACTTCCTTGGCATCATTGTCTGTTAGTTGTCATTAATAGTGTTCAACAAATCAAACGAGCCCTTAAATTTACACTTCTTTCCTTCCCTTCTGTTACTCACTCCTGCTGTCTCAACTACTGCGGGCATGTCTGCAAGATTTGCGTCAGCGTACTATACACATGTGTAAAGCTGACTTCTTGAAAAACCAATGTAAATAATATGTAGGCGAGGCCCTGTATACTGCCTGGGGATATCCAAAACATTTTTTTTTTCTGAAACTGTTTCTAAACGGGTATGGACCTCTGTAAATGAAGAGACGACTCGTCTGATTCAACGTAGAGGCTTTCTACAGGGGTTTGTTCTGAAGGCACCTGTAGAGAGACGAATGCCTAAATGGTGGACAGGGTCCAGCATTTTCAGAGTAGTTGGGGTTGCAGACTGGTGAACTATCGCTCCATAATCTAGACGCGTGTGTATGAGGCTCTTATAGAGGTTCATGAGACATTTTCGGCCGCTGCCCCACGTTGCGCGTGACAGCAATTGTAGAATGTTCATTGTTTTCATGCCTTTATTTTTTTCAGATATTTTATGTGCTGTACAAAGGATAACTTCGCATCTAAGATTATGCCTAGAAATTTATGTTCTACGTTCACAGGCAGACGCTCACACTGTATGAGAATTTTAGGATCCGGGTGGAGGCCTCTTTTTCTAGTGCAGAGGATGCAAGTACTTTTCTGTGGGTTCAGTCTGAACCCGTTCTCATCTGCTCATTTGGAGACCTTGAGGCCAAGCTGGACCTGTCGCTCACAGATTGCGAGAGAACAGGATTTACACCCGGTCTGCACATCATCAACATATGTCCAATAAAACATATTGCGTGGGATGTACAGACGAAGACAGTTCATTTTTATAATAAAGAGGGTACAACTGAGCACTCCACCCCGAGGCACTCCAGTTGCCTGCACAAAGGGTCTTGATAGGACATTACCCACTCGAACACGCAATGTGCGGTTCGTCAAGTAACTTTCAATTATATTTAGCATTATGCCACGTACGCCTAAGTGTGAGAGGTCTCTCAAAGTTCTAAACCGTCAAGTTGTAACGTAAGCCATTTCCATATCGAGGAACACAGACGAGAAAAACTGTCTGCGGACAAATGCTTCGCGAATTTGCGCCTCGATACGTATCAGATGGTCAGTAGCGGATCGACCCTCTCGAAAACCACACTGATAGGGGTCAAGCAGTTTATTCGATTCTAGGAAATGTAGTAAGCGGCGGTTTATCATTTTTTCAAATACTTTACAAAGACAGCTCGTTAGTGCTATTGGCCGATAGCTCGAAACAGAAGATGAATCCTTGCCCTGTTTCAGGATAGGGATTATAATGGCCCCTTTCCACGCACAGATAATTTAACCAGAAGATCATCCAGCGTTGTAGAGGCAAAGGAGGGTTTTTTGTGTTTCATGTGGTAAATTTTTTAACATTTCATACATTACACGATCCAAACCTGAGGTAGATTGGTTGCAGCAACTTAAGGCGGCTTGCAGCTCTGCCAAGTGGAAAGGTTGGTTGTATCCCTCATTTTTGGCACTTTTACCTTCTAACTTCTGTTCCATTCGTGTATTGTACTTCTGAAAGGTTTCATAATGGTGTGAAGAACTGGATACGTGTTCGAAACGTGCTCCAAGGGAGTTCACCTGGTCTTCCAAGGAGTCACCGTGTATGTTCACCAGAGGAAGAGATGATGCTTGTCGGCCTTTGATTCTACTAACCCTATTCCATACTTTAGCCTCTTCCGTGTAGGAGTTGATGCTTGAGAGAAATCTCTGCAAACTCTCTCTTCTAGCTTGCCGGCGAGTTCTACGGCCTTCTGATTCTATCTGTTTAAAATTGATTAGATTTTCTGCAGTGGGTGAGTCCCGCAGGAGCCCCCACGCTTTCTTCTGTTTATGTCTAGCTTTACGGCATTCGTCATTCCACCAAGGAACATGGGTTTGACTACCACATTTCTTACTTCAGGTATACTTTGCAAGGCAGCGTCAATTATAAAGGCAGTAAAATATTGAACCGCGGCATCAATTCCTAAGGAAGACATGTCGGCCCAAGAGGTAGTTGCAGTAAGCGTTTGGTATTTTTCCCAGTCCGCTGTATTGACCTTCCACCGTGGGGCTTGTGGGGGGGGGATTTATTTCCTTTTGATGTTCTCAGAGGTACTGGAAAATGGTCACTCCCAAAAGGCTTTTTAATAACGCTCCAGTTAAAATTAGGTAAGAGGGTGGGCGAAGAAATACTAAGATCTATGGAGGAATAACTTTGGTTTGCAAGGCTATAAAACGTTGGTTCTTTCTTATTCAATATACATGCACCAGCGGAAAGGAGATATTGCTCAATGAGCCGGCCTCGCGCATCGCTGCGAGAGTCGCTCCGCAAGCAGCTGTGAGCATTGAAGTCGCCGAAAATAAGATAAGGTTCAGGCAACTGATCTATAAAGGACTGAAATTCATGTTTGTGTAGCTGATAGTGTGGGGGTATATAGAGTGAGCAAATGGTTATTAGTTTCTTTAAAAGAACAGCCCGAACGGCCACTGCTTCCAGTGGCGTTTGCAGCTGCGCATGATGACACGCTACACTTTTGTCTACTACGATCGTAGCACCGCCAGATGACGCGAGCGCATCATCACGGTCATTGCGGAAAATGATGTAGTGTGTAAGGAAGTTTGTATGATTTGATTTTAGAGGGGTTTCTTGTACACACAGCACTTTTGGGTTATGTATGTGTAGGAATTCTTGAACGTCATCGAGGTTCCCAAGAAGACCTCTCACGTTCCACTGTCTAATTTGTGTTTCCATAATGCAAGTGAATTGGTGTGTGTGTACAAATGAAACAAGTGCTGCCTTAGATGACAGGGGTCTTATCCTTTTGGAGCGGTCGAAGAGGAGGAGGAAAAAACCTTTATTGGAACTGGCGATTCCAGAGAGCCCTTATCCCCACCGGGCTGGTCGACATCCCTAGTCCGGGACGTCATTAGTCGAAGCCGCCGCCCGAGCCCGCTGGACCAGAGTTCGCTGTGCCTCTAGTTCTGAGCTATTGAGCAGGGTCGCCTCCCAGTCCTGTTTGGTGGGGTTGGGGATTGGGGTTAATTTTGGGTTCAGTTGGCAGGCCCAGACCATATGGTAAGTGTCGGCCACTTCACCACAGTACTGGCACTGCCCACTTATTTTCGGGTCGTAATGTTTCAGTACGGCTGGACAGAGCAGCGTGTTTGTCTGTAGGGACGCTCGCCGCTCCTTGCGCGCTTGATGCGCTGTTAAGGTGTAGTGTCCATTGCCTACTGCGAGGCGACGGACAAGCGCTCGTATGAGCGAGAAGATCTGCGTGATAGCCTCGTCACAGAGGACGAGACATTTGCACCACCAGCCCGGAGGTTGATGGGGCTGTCCTTGGGTCCAGGCTGCGCTGGCCGTTGCCAGCACCAGCTGGGCCCGGAGCAAGTGAGCCAGCCTTGGCTGCGCCCACCGTGACGGGTCTGGGGGGTCCTGCGCTTTGAGTCCGCATAGCGCAGGCTTTCGTTGATGGTTTTGTTAGTACCAGTGACCCTAGGTTTGCGGCACTTTCTTCCTGGGTGGGTGGGGCAGATCTAACTACTTCCACCACGGGGGGCGGAAGCCATGGCCGACAGCACGCTGCGCGAGGGGCTGGGCTTGTGGCGAAGGCTGGTGCGACGCTGCACCCCGACGCGCCGCCTCAGCGCAGAATGGGCTATGAAAAGGTGAACACCGCCTTCGCGTTTCCATGAATGAAATATTTTCTTTGTATTTTAGTGTGATTATGTCTTTTTCCTTTTTCCATGTAGGGCAGGCTCTGGAGTAAACCGCGTGCCCACCATCGCAGTCTGGACAGTGGAGCGGACTATCACAGGCGTCGGAGGAGTGTCCGTGATTCCCGCGTTTGGCACAGGTCAGTCGGCTTTTGCAGCTCTGCGATCCATGACCGAAGCGTTGGCATTTAAAACACCTACGGGGATTCGGGATGTAGGGTCTGATTCTTATTTTCGTGTACCGAGTTTCAAGGGAATCTGGCAGGACAGTTGAAGCGAAGGTGACGATCAAAAATTTTGTCGCAATTTCTTTGTTCTCACGTTTGATTCTTTGTACCTGGATCACGTCCTGGTCCTTCCATCCTTCGAGCAGCTCTTCCTCACTCAGGTTTAGGAGGTCGTCATCGGAGATCACTCCTCGGACGGTGTTCATCGATCGATGCGGGGTCACTGTGATCGGAACCGCGCCAAATGGATTAAGGTTTGAGAGTTTTCTGTACTGCGCACTGTCGCGCACTTCAAGCAGTACGTCTCCGCTAGTCATTTTAGTGGTCTTATAGCGGGGCCCTATCGTGTCAGCAAGACACTTCGCAACAACGAATGGGGAAAGGGTTCTGACCGTCTCCTCGGGATTTGTGCAGTGGATCACATGAAAACGAGGAAAATTTTCCTTGGTTTTAGCAAAGAGGCTGTGCGTTTCTTCGGTGCGCCATCTTTTCGCGAGACAGCGATCAGGAAGTTTGGGGAAAGCATTTGAGGTCATAAGTGTATGAGTAATTTCGGCGGCCATGCCTGCCGCCCACAACCAAGCCCAACACGGGGGCGCTGTGGGATGTTATAGAAGCACAGACGCCAGCTGTACATGACCACTATAACCTAATATATAGGGCCCAAGGGAGGACCTATACACAAGGTTAACCCTTGCCGCCAGGAAACAAGCAAGTAAATGGAAGAGAGGAGAAGACAGGAAAGATCAAAAGTGAGAGAGAAAGACGAAGGTGAGGGGGGGTGGGGGGAGACAGGAAAAGGCGACTGCCGATTTCCCCTGGGTGGGTCAGCCCAGGGGTGCCGTCTACGTGAAGCAAGGGCGAAAGGGGTGTGTTGTCTCTGCCGGGGGGGGACTTCAAGGTCGAATCACCCGGCGTCGGCTCAACCCCCAGGATCCCCTTTTTGCCGGACACGGCGATGCCATGCACGGCTAGGCGTGGGAGGGAGTCGAAACCTCCCAGTTAGCTCGGGTCCGTGGTGTCGCTACACACCAAACGCCTGCTTGAGCAACTCAGCTTACAACTATATGGCGACCAATTTTGGGCACTTCGTCCTTCTCACACTTTAACAAGCGAATTCGGCGGGATGCAACGTCACGCAACGTCAAATTGACGCTACAAAAAGTGAGGTCCTCTGACGTAATGAGCAGCATCCGTTCAATGTCCAATCGTGTTGCAGATATGGCGGCTCTTCGACAAGAGAGCAGTAGTTTCGACAAACTGCAAGTTGACCGTACGCACAGCGCAGTAACATATTTCGCTTTCGTTCTTTAGCACAAACCCTTATTTGTACGTGGTAGAGTACGGAGAAGTGCTCCTTGGGGAAAAATAACTATATTTGATCACGCTACGTCATCGAAAAATCCTTTGCGCTAGAGCTATTGCAGCGCCGCATCACGAACGACCTTGCGTGAGCAATCAAATCAGGCAACATGGCGGAATTCGACAATGTCCAGAAGGGCACCCGTGATTTCTCCGTTTCAGCGGTAACGTAGTGATACGGCCGCTAGCGGATGCCGTTAATATACGTTAGTAGTGATAGCCCCGCCTTTAGCGGCGCGCGCCCATGATAATGGAGAGTTTGAAATAAGGTTGGGCGCTTCTGGTGAATGGTTGCCGTGTTGCAGATTTTAGGCGGAAAGCTTTTAGATCAGGCGCGCAGTTTCAGCAAAACATCGTCGAAGAAGCTTGTGCAAAAGCTGTTGCTGGAAAGAGGGAGCTTTCTGTTGGATCTCATAAGGCGTCGGCTCCGTCAGCGGTACCCCTGGTGACAGTGTCATCGGACTGTGTGGAGCAGCTCGCTGCTTTCCCCCGTAGGACCAAATGTACTCCGAATCACATACGTATTAAATTCGAATGCATTTCTTCGTCGGGGTATGTCAGGCGTCGGTGTCCGCATCTCTCCGCTCTCACTCCCTCTCCCATAGCAACAGCTGCGGGCGCGCGCGCTTATCCTCGCCCCTAGCAACCGGAGCAGGTGGTGCGGGCGGAGTATCGGAGAGTGAGTGGAGAGGAGGAGCGCGCTCTGGTGTGTGAGGGCGCTCGCATCGCGGGAGCTCGGCGGAGCTCCCGCGTGTGGGGAGAGTGTAGGAGAGGGTAGGTGCAGTGCTTCGCCGCTCCTCTCGCCGTTCGCTCTCTCTCCTCCCTGCGCCCCACTCTCCCGTCCGGTCGCTCGCACGTATAATATAAATAAATAAAAAAAAGAAAAAAAATACGAAAATAAAAAAAGAAAAAAACGCGCGAAATGCATTCGCATTTCCTCACGATTCCCTTCGGGGAGGTGGGGGGCATTTTCTAAACACGCCAGCACTTCCAGGCCGACATAACGAAATGACTAGTGCCCATCCCTACGACTATTAAGGCGAAAGCATTTAAGGTCTCATACTCGCGGTGACGTGCTACGTGCCCGGCCCATATCCATTTCTTCTTCTTGATTTCAACTATGATATCTTTAACCCCCGTTTGTTCCCTGACCCACTCTGCGCTTATTCTGGCATTCCGGTGCGCGCGCTGTTGAAGGGAGCGAACGAGCTGGCTGACAGGTAAAAAAGGGCGCGCGTGCGCTGTGCGCGCTCTCGAGCTTCGCAGGCAGCCGTCAGAAGGCGTCGCAGTGCTGTTCGCCACGCGCTCCCGTGGTCCGTAAAATTTTGACCGCCACTGTACCTACTACACGTGATAACGATGAAGTATAAGGGCGTTCCAGTATAGTGGAATGTACCCACTACACGTAATAACGATGACGATGCCGCTGATGACCATGAAGTATAAGCGCGTTCCAGACCACACATTATCTTTCTGCCATGGATGAAAACGATCGAGCTTCGCCCACTCAGTATCATTCACTTCGTGGATATGGCGTGATTTTTTTTTAATTTTTACCGCGAATCGTAGCGATACGCGAGACTAATTAATCTGCCTCCGTTTCACATGCGTTCGTATCGGGCTGTCGTAAACGGGTAAAACGGGCTGTCGAAAAATCCTGTTTTTCTAAATTAGGTTAGGACAAGTTTTTACCTTTAGAAACATGGTAGGCTTTTTACCTAATATAAGTTTTACGAACTTTTACGCTTTCGTGGGTTTTTTTATGCGGCCTTGAGGACAACATGGTCATATTGAGGACAATATGGCATACTGAGGACAATATTGTCCATTGGTGCTCACATTGAACATGTGTCCAGCTCGTCACACACTCAGAAACTTTCCAAAAGTATAATGCAAAAAAAAAGAGAAAAACTAGAACGCTAGTGCACAGAATACGAGGCATACAATGAACCTTTCAGCTTAGCTGAGTTGTAGGTCTCACTGAACTGCTGCAACAAATAAGCCCCAGGTTCTGACCGTATAGTATATACCATATACTATACCACCATATGATTATGACAGACGCTATAGTGGAGGGCTCCAGAAATTTCAACCTCATGTGGTTTAACCTGCACCTAAATATAAGTAGAAGGTACTTCTTTCTTGGATCATTAGTTTTAGACCTCAGACGACCTTGAAACGTAGACAGTCAAGGCTTTCGCCTTAAAACACGGGGCGAGCAAGGATGCACAACAAGGTTTTCTGTTCTGTAGCAAAACCCCAGAAGAAACATTTATTCAAATCAAGTCTTTGTATGGTTATGGTGGGTGGTGCCCCTCTTCCAGGGTCCCACTGGCTACAGCGGCTCGCCGGGCCTGGTCAAGGGTCGCCAGTCGCGCCTCCCACGACCAATTCAAGAAAAAACCGCACATACAGTTCATGCAGCCCAACTGACCGAGAGCGCAGTGGCATCGTCCCACAGGCGGAAGCGGACGGGGTTCATGGCGACAGACCGGTCCCCTTTAGCAGCGCATCCTCAGTGTAATCCAGAATCGTGAAATAACAATTTGAAGTTTCTTGTGAAAAAATGAATCATTGATTTTCACAGTGTAGCGCACTTTTATTCCGAACAAATATATTTAGAAAAATAGCAGTAAGGTAACTTGTGCCACTATTGCTTCATAAACAAAACAGATTGCTGTCGGCGCTTGTGAAAGCGGCTCCACGAACATTCCGTAACACCCCATGGTCGCGCAGACTTCCTCCTTCGCTGTATTGTCACGTTGTTGAGACGGTGAAGCCAGCAGAATCCAGCAGGTAGAGATGAAACACATTATTGGGCGAACTTGTGCCTGGAAGAAAAGAAGGTGAACCCACACAGTCGAGCTCGAGCTACAGCCTCAAGCCCAATCGGCGGACGTTGGAAATGTGATCCAGCTGGAAAGCGCGTCCGCATTTACACATGCGGTCATCGAATATTTCAGCGCCATCGTTGGTAACCGTGTTAGCGGCAGAATAAAGTTTATTGTTCGCGTTGAGAGCCGAGTGTTATCAGAAGATTCTAGAACATTCGGGAAGCTTCCCAGACACTCGGCTGCGGTTTGCGCAAAGCGGCGGTTTCACGTGTAACAGGGCCGGCTACAGTGAAAAAACTTGGGCAGCTGCGCACTGGTTGATGCGAAGTCCCAAAAAACAGCGGACCTGGCGGCGGGGCCACCCTCCTTTTCCTCCTCCTCACCCTCATTTATCTTTAGCCACCCCTTGCCTATAGACTATTTTCCGCAAGACATCTGGGCGCCGCCATGTTGGGCTGTTAAGTCGATGCTTTCTGGCTTTCGTATATCGCGACGTAAATTAACAATGGCCATGAAACATCGCACGCAGCAACCCAACCGTTTTCAAGCGTATGCATCTACCTTAACACTGTTCGTTTAGTTGTTAAAGATGCAAAACACAAAGGTTAACAGCCCAGCATGGCGGCACCCCAACACCTCCGTAAAATAGTCTATACTACACTATAGAAGACTATCTTATTATCATCTCACCTCCTCCTCGCACTCGCTTTCCCCTCCCACGCCTTGCTATGTGACACTAAACAGTGAACCCTCTCTGGATTAAACTTCAAGGGGCCGAAAGAAATAGTTCACTTAACTGAAAGTTCACTAAACTGAATATTCACTTCAATACGCAACAGCATTGCCCACAGGAGGTGGGAAATCAAAAGTGTGAAAAACTTATTTTGAAAAGAATTCCCTAATGTTCATCAAGAGTGGCGTCCTTAAAGCGGAAGAAGGGACAAAACTGTCCACACAGTAAGTTTCTCTCTACTGCCTCTGGCACGCGTGCTTGGGTACGACGCAGAGAATGGTGTCACTAACGGTGTCGCCAATGGCCCACGCGCTTGGGTGTGACGTAGAGAACGACGTCAGTGACAGGCGCAGCCAATGAAGACCGTTATCAAAACTCGTCGCGAACGGTTTTTTGTTTTGCCTAGCCTTATACAGCTTTCGCTGTAAAAGGAAACGCCAGGCCTGCGCGGAAAACGCAGTACCACGGCCGTATCCAGCGGCCGTGGCAGTATACAGTCACAGCGAAAGCTGGAAGAGCGCCACTTCTAGAGCCCGTTGCAAACTCTCTTGGGGCTACTAATACAAGTACGCTTGCAAAGTACCCACTACTCCATTAATTGATTCGGTGGCTGATGGCGATGAAGAATTGTGGCTGAACCCTTTGTAATGGGTTGGAAGCATTCAACGACCCACTCGTAATGCAATTCATGTTGTGTGACGCCTGGTTACACAATTCGCATTCTCGAACGCCTGATTGATATTTTACTCTTCTACTACGTTATATTGCTTATCTTAACGCGGCTCCTTCCCGACATATCGCTTGTATAGGGTTTTTGTGCGCAGGAGTTTCATGCACCGGCATGGCTGACGTTTGCGGTGCTCGTGCCAAATTGCGGGAGAGCGGCGAGTGTCGGAGTGAAGGAAAAAGAGCCGCGCTGTTTAAGTTGTATTCGACTGTAGATGCGCGTTGTGTCTCTTGTCTTAGGACCTTTTTTTCCCGCCCCGGTTGACGGGATATCCATATGGAACACGTCATTCTATATAACTTCAGTCCTTACATTTGTCATATTTGTAATGGGAAAGTTACATCCAGGAATAAACTTGAAATAAATTACAGGACACATTCAATATCGGTACTATGGGAATGTACCTACTGCCTCACAAAGAGGCTTCCTTGTGCTAAATCAATGTCCTCGCATTTTTCCAAGTGTAAAAGATTTCACTTTGAACAGTTGCAGTCCGCAACTAGCTCTAATAATTCAGATGAACAGTCCTCTTTTAATAATTCCAAAGAACAGTCCAACTTAGGGGCTGCCTCTGAGCGTCACCCTACTGAAGCATGTTTTCTAGTTACTCAGCATGGTCAGGTTGAACTTTCCAATGACTCAATTTCCTGTTTCTGAATCTCTTGTAGATTCGCGCATGTCCTTTTCCGTTGAACCACAGCATGAACAACTGAACTTGCCAATGAACTCCATTTTCCTGTCCCGCCTGATCTACATCATACAGATTCACTGCCTGATCACACACCTTCTCGTGAGTCTGCTGGCAATTACGAATATACTAATGGGGTTCCTAGCTGTGGAGACCCTTTGGTCGATGAACCAGTCGTTTATAATGCGGTTGGGGTTGATCCTCAGCTACCTTTAGAAGGTTTGCCCAGACCGACCACGCGGAGGTACGTGAATCATACAGAAGGACACTGGTGGGACGCTGAGGTCGAGGCTCTGGTCTATGCGGAGCTAGCCCTAGGCGAGGTCTACCCCATTACTGATGTTTTACCAACAAAATTCCCTCATCGCTCCAGAGAAGCATTTGAGAAAATACAAAAGTTTCCAAGGTACCTTGAGGGTTGCAGTAAACTTCGGCTTACTCACACTAGTATAGGTACTGACCACTTCATTGAAAGTCCTGCCTACTCCCGCTGTAGGTGGGCAAACTCTGAACTTATCGCTTCATCTAAAAGGGAAATAAACATGGGTAATCACAAAAGGGTTAATGAGGCACTTCATGAGGTCTTTGGTAGTCGCACTGTCTCAAGCATTTCTCAGATCTGGCGTACTAGTCGCTACCAGGACAACTTAGAGCTGCTCAATTCATACAATGTTAACCCTCCTCCGACGCTACCTTCCTTTCTGGCATCAATTCCTCCACCTCCTTTAGAACTTTATCCTTCTGATGTGCGCATGTCTCTTGCCGAGTTAGGCATTTCAAATGAAGGACATGTTTCCTGACTTGTTGCAGGTCCCGCTTCTGTAGATGACTTGCAAGCCTAGTGGAAGCCTGGATGACTTGGTGTTAAACAAAAACCAAGTCTAAATGACAGCCCAAACCTATTCAGGAACCCCCACAGAATCGAAGCCAACGTAAACGTTCACGCTATGTTGAACATCAAGGACATTATCATTTAGGCCTCAAAGCTCTGGCCGATCATCTGCTTATAGGTGATGCTACCCCATGTCCCTAGCAGATTTACAAAATGAATTTGACCCAATTTTCAACACTTACTCCGCTCCTCTCTCTGAACCCTTAGTTTCCTTTGCGCAGCGTTCGGTCTTGAACAGAGTAGAACGGTCTTTATTCCTAAGAAAGCTAATCCTGAGGGTCCTGGAGACTTCCGCCCCATCTCAGTTTCTCCGGTTCCGATTTTTACGCAGCTTTTACAGGCTAAGCGCCACTAACCACTTCCACAAATATCGATCTGGATTTGCTGAGGACTGTAGTACTTCCTCTAATTTACTTATCTTACGAGCAATCATGCGAACTATGAAGCGTAAGCACCGGCCATTCTTCAGCGTTAGCCTCGATCTCCGAAAGGCATTTGATTCTGTTTCACACTCGGCGATCTTCAGTGCTCTCGAAGCACGTAAAGTTCCGACCCGTTTTCTCAATCTAGTTAAACATCTGTATATTAACTGCACAACTACCTACTCTATTAATGGAACGACAGACAATGTTCGTGTCCCTTTAAGACGCGACATTAAACAAGGAGACCCTTTATCCGTTTTCCTTTTTAACTGTATCTTAGACTCTTCCTTTACAAACTCAGTGATCTGGGAGCTGGCGTCCCTCTAGATGACTCGATCATCAATGGCAGCTATGGCATTTGCGGATGACTTAATGCTGACACTCTAGAGGGACTTCATCTCCTAGTTGATGAAACAGTTTCTTTTTCTTGATAATGTTGATTTGCGAATCAACCCGTTAAAATCGTAATATTTTGGATTACGACCTCGTCACCAGAGCAAAAGTTTCGATTACAATATACGTCATTTAACAGTTTCTGGACACCAGCTCGCCCCTAAAGGAAGAAACAAGCCTATCAGGTACTTAGTTAGGTATCAATCTGTACGTTAACAAATATCCTATAGTTGATTCTGTTAAAGCCTTCAAACTTCTTGACCTCCTTGCTCATGCTGCTTTAAAACCCTTTCAAAAACTGAACTGCCTTCGCCAACTAGTTGTGCCTATATTTCTCTATGGTTCTTCGAATACTCTGGATGTCTCATCAGCGTCGGCTAGATTAGGTAGTTTGCATCGAAAATGGATAAAGCAGGTACTTCACCTACCAGGGGGGCTCTTCAATCTACGCAACTGGCTGCCTTCAAAGTCTGGGGGATTGGGGATAATCCATTTGAACAAAGTAGCCCAGGCACTCCATTTCAAAAGTCTTGCGAGGTTAATTAGATTGGGTAGCCTTTTTGTAGATAAGTTATTTGACACCATTTTACATAAAAAAATTTTCAAGGTTGTCGGAAGTCTTTCAGGTTGCTTCAGTGTGACGGCCGCCGCAGAAGTTAATTCTGCACTAAAGCGAGGTTCTCAGAGTGGTAGACTAATCTTAAGGCAAAGTATAATAATAAAGATTCATTAGCACACCAAGACCAAGGCGTTGCCAATACTTGGTTGTACCATGCTTCTAAACTACTTAAAGAGGGAGACAGAATTAAAGCTTTAAGAATGCGCACCAGTCTCTACCCAGCTAGGGCATTAACTTATAAACAGAGTTCCGACCCGGCATCGCGGCTTTGCCCCCGATGTAACGAGAGGCCTGAAACGGTATTTCACATTCTACAGGAGTGTCAATCTGTCCATCTATCTCGTACTGAACGTCACAATTACGTTGCTGTGAGGAACCGAGATTCACAACTCGTGATGGACTCAGGTTAAAACCTTATCTCGTCGTTATCAGATCGATCACCAAGACCAAGCCTTGGTGATCGATCTGGCGGTTGTCTGGGATGCTAATGAAGGCGGAAGGCGTGCTGAAAGATAAGGCAAAAGAAAAGGTGGCGAAATACGCTGTCCTTAAGGATCTGTTTGATGCACGTAAGGCTTTCTCGTCTCAGGGTATGGTTTTCGGTGCAAGGAGCATGCTCTGTCGTGAGACTGTTGAATTAGGATGTGCCCTTGGGTTTTGAAGATATGACCTAGCTTATCTCAGTGCATCAGTATTGAGGGGGGGGGGGTTGATTTGTCTTAATCGTTTTCGAAATAGAGTGCAGGCCTTGTTCCGGTGTTTCGTGCTTTTGTAATTTTTCGCGTTCTTAGCTTATGGTGTTGGTCTTTTCTATTTTTCGTCCAAGTCCTGGTTGCGTAATGCGCGTTGCTCATCTTTTTTTACCGGTGGCCACAGCAATAAAGACAAGTATAATACATCACACATAATAGCTTCTCCGGGATAGTACGATACACTCGACGTCCATGGGGATGCCAGTAGGGACTGGAAAGGCCAACATCGGTTGGAAGTCTATCCCATTCCCTTCTGGTCCCCCTCAAGCGTCCATACACTAAGTCTTGCTGTGGCCGCCATTCACCACAATGTCTGTTGAAATGTATATATTTGGTCTGTACAGATGCACAGTTCCGCTGAGTTCGAGATGAGCTCACCCTGGATGCACGGAGGGGTTCCCGTGCACGAGGCATATCGTGCGACTATGGAGGAGCTGCTGTAAGCCTATATTATGCATAGCATTCTTACAAACAACTGTGTACCTGCAACATTCTTTCGTCTTATATTCTGAGAAGAAAAGTTGTACCTAGAACACCCTTTGTTCGTATACTGAAAAAGAAAAAATTTAGTGCACAAGGTATCATCGACACGTTGAGACGGGGCGGAGACCTGAAACAACTGTCAGCTACGCTTGGAATCAACATCAATCTTCTCAGGCGTCGTGACCTGTCAGCCAGCGGGGCAGAGACGTCCTAGTGGATTATCCATCAATTAAGAATGTCTGTGTCAGGCGCGGTGCCGCCCTCTCCTCGCGCGTTGCCCTTGAGGATCACTATAAGAATAAGCACAGATTGCAAGTCCGATGTTTGCAGATTGCAAACATCGGACTCAGCGTTGGCACATTTTGCCAAATGCCGTAAAAAAAACAAAGCACGTCAGGCGGTGGTCCCACTTCGTACGGCAATGGCCAAAATCCCGCACCCTCCGAGAGCAATGGCAGTACGGGCCTGAAAACATGTCGGCCTACTGGCCCGGCAAGTCGGAACACTGCAGGCGCTCTCCGTAACGCGTGCCCGGAAGACAAATTACCGATGAACAGAAGAGGAAATGCGACGTGTCGCGGCTGTCCGGTATAGGCTTGGGGACCTCGCCTCTAATTATCGAACGAGCCTCCACGTTCGGGGTAGTACCTGTCAGGAGGTGGCGGCGCTCGTGTAAACGACGCGTTTTCGGGAGATTGAGGCCGTTTACAGGCGAGAGCGGACGGACGACGACGTTTACGGGGGGCACGGCGGCCACGTCTTCGGTACCCTGACGTTTGCCAGGACTCGGATGGGGCAGGTGGCTGGCCAGTCGGACCCCCCAGCACTCGGCTATAACAGGTAAAAAGCTGGGCTAGCCGGGATTGTTTGTTTGTTCCAATGTGTATGGCACGTACCCACTACGGGGGATTGGATCCTCGAGACGAGTTGGTCTTCCTCTGCTTCCTCGTCCCCCCCCCCCCATCAAGTGGAGCATTGCCGGCTCCTGAACTTTGGAAGGCGTCCTTTTCAGGCGCCACTGAGGCAACTTCTGTCATGCAGGTGCCCCTTGCCGGATCTACCGGTTTGCCAGCAGGGAGCGATGCACCCGTCAGGGTACTCGGTATACTCCTACGCTTACCTGCAATGCCCAGGCTTCTACTCGGTCTCTCGTAGACGCCGATCGCGATGCCGGCCAGGGGTTGCTCCCGAAGGACCGTGCAGAAAAATGACGCTTGTCCCCCCGTTGCCTGGAGGGATAAAAATGACAGTGGCTCACGGACTCTCTGGTCACCCGCATCCGCCTGACCAGAACCACCACACGGCTTTAGGGGGGAGGTGCTAGTGTGGCCGATGGGCAAAACAGAGATGGAAGTACTGTTAGAGGAGCCCCCCTCATGCGTGCTCGGCCGCCTGCCCCTTTCTCCGTCGTTCTCTGACGAGAACCTGGGGAGTCCCGCTCTCTGGGTGACCGGACGGCCGGCTGAGGTGTCTCCCGAATGCCTCCGCGCGACGCTCATAACTCGCCTACATTATTTCTTTCCCCCCGTCGTGCCGTTGACGTGCGGCGCCGGTTCAATAACTCCCGGTGACCCCGGCGATCCAGGCATAAGAACGCTCGGGTCCTCAGCCGCACAAACGGACAGCACGTACATGCCCTGGACCAATGAACAGGTTCGTATTTTGGCACAGGCAGAGGCTAGCTGCCCCTCGGGACCCGCCTCATAAACTCGGCCCTGGCGGTGGTATACCCGACGCGTTCGCTCGACGCCATAAAGGGCCTTTTCAGGCAAGCACGTTACAGGGTCATGTTGGCGGCGGAGTCTACCCAAATTGGGTCCGCCGTCTCCTACACCGTCAGACGAGCAGGACGCGCCTTCTGGGACAGAAAGCGAGGGAAGCGAGGAAGCCGTGGATGCTTCAATGGGACCGCCAGCTCTAGAGTTATTGTCTTCATTCGGCCTGCACGACACCGGCTTGGCAACGAACCTGACGGAGGTCCCTCTTACAATGTCCGACCTCTCCGCCCTCTTTAATCACTTCGGTATCCGGCCGCGTAAACCAAAACCAAAAGTGAAGCCGTTAAACCTTTCTTGAGAGGCAGCCCGGAGAACGCGCTAGGGCTTTTAGAACTTCATAGATATGAGGTGCACCAGAGGTTATACCGGCTTAGTCTTGGCATTCTCATTGAGGAGTTGGTTACCCGCTCTGGCAGCACTGGCACAATCTCTTTAAATGTTATACACGGTACATTTGAATGCATATATTTGGGGATGAGTCGCCCCCAGTTGAAACTGTCGGCATGAGACAGGACTCATTGAAAAAAAAAAAAATGTCCATCCTTCACTGCGAACGTAGGCACGCCCTAAAGAGTATGGCACTGTGCTCGTCTCCGGGTCCTAGTGGGCTAACCGTCAGGGTTTTATGAAAAAATCCCAGCAGATGTATTGGCAATCATCACCGATAGTTGGCTCACACATCATCACCTCCCCGATGATTTAAGAATATCCCAGACAGTCTTCATTCCAAAACGTCCTAATGACTCGTCACCCTCAGAGCTGCGCCCAATCACCATATCACCCGTGCTAGTGAGGCTCTTTTCTAGACTCTTGCTAGCACGGCTTCAGTCCCATTATTTCTTTCATCCCATACAGAGCGGATTTTTTGCCGACAGGGCAGCACAGTCCAATCTTCGGTTACTTCAAGGTATAATGAAACGCGCTAAGCGGCACAACCGCAACTTCTTTGCTGCATCGCTTGACCTAAGGAAGGCTTTCGACAGTGTGTCATGCCGCCCTCCTCAAGTCTTCACGAGAGGGTGGGGCGCACGAGGACTATATAATGGCCATTACCGATATCTACTTCTCACAGTCCACTGTCTACAGTTTCCGGCGCCAGTCCGACGGTGTTCTGGGTTTATGTGCAGCACGGTATTAAACCGGGCGACCCTTTGTCGCCCTTCCTGTTTAAGTTGATATTAGATCCGCTGATGCGCAGCCTGAACACGTCGGGCTTCGGCTATCAAATACAAGGAAGGACTGTGTCTGCCCTAGCCTACGCTGATGACCTAATTTTAGTTGCATCTACTCAAGAGGAACTGTCAAAGAACCTGGGAGCAGCCCAGCACCACTTCAGGAAGATTAAGCCTCACAAAACCCAGTATTTTAGCTGGAGGTACGAGGCCCACCGGCTCAACCGGTTTGATTAAGATGTCCCTCCACTCCGGTTGGGGGGGACACCTTGGTCCAACCCAAAAGCCGGAATGAGCCCATTCGGTATCTTCGCCTCGACCTTTTTGTAAATAAACCTCCGAAGGCTTCAATTGATTTAATTAAAAAAGAATTGGACTTTATTCATTCGGCCCAATTGGAGCCTTTTGAAAATCTCGGTTGCATCTCAACCGTTTTGGTTCCGAAATCGCTTTACGCTGCTTCCGCTTCGTTGACAGTTCTTCCAGTAACCTCTGCATGGACAGAAGCATCAGGCAACACATTAAGAGGTTACTTCATTTTCCTGCATCCTTTACCGACATCATGGTTCATGCCCCCCCCCCTCCCTCCCCCCCCCCCCCCCATCGAGCAGTAGGCCTAGGCGTCCTGGAGCTCTATCGCGTGTCGGCCGAAGTACAAGTGCTACGCGCGGCTCGAACGCCTAGGTTCACCCATTGTGGATACTGTGCGGGATCTTGAGGCGAAGATGGGTGTCCCGTCCGGGGGTCTTCGAGGCGTCGTCCCTAAACAAGGCACTTCGGGAGGCCCGTCTAGCACATTTCGAGGACTCTAGACGAAAATACACTAATAAAAGCCTTTTTGCTTTCGATGACCATCCGGTCGGGAACAGGTGGCTCTGGCCTGACGTCAGATTCATGAGTGACGGTGACCGCATCAAAGCCTTACGGCTGCGCACCAACCTCTCCCCGACTAGGACCATTTCCAATCGGCACAGTAAGGATGATTCGGCCCGCTTTGCAGACGATGCCATAAGGCACCCGAAACTACCTATCATATCCTCCAGACATGTGAGGCCGTCCACGAGCCGCCTTGCTCACGGCATAACTTCATCTGCAAACTAACAACATTCACTCACTTCATCCTGATGCTGGCATTTCAACCAACCGGCTTCTTGTGACCGGCGATGGTACCAGGCTTCGTCTTGACATCGTCGTCGAGCCCACGAAAGAAACATTCATTTTGGATGTGGCGATCGCTTGGGATGCCAGGACAGAAGCCTTGGAGGCCATGTGTGCTCACAAGAAGGATAAATACACACTGGTTCCAGTGTTTCACCAGCGCAGACCCCAGTGTGAAGTTTGTTTTAGATCTGGCGTTCCGGTGCGCGGTTTCGTATGTCCAAGCACGAAACGGGCAGCAGAAGAAATTGGTCTTAAAGAGAGGGATCTTGCCTGGTTAGGCGCTAGAACAATGGTTGGCAGCTTGATCTGTCTCAACCGTTTAAAAAAAAACGGTCCTTTGACCGGGGTATCTTACTGTCCATTTCTTGCTCGCATCCGCGTTTTTTTTATTTATCTCCACAGTCATTCAGTCATTTGTCACAGTCATTTCATTTTAATTTTTTCATAGCAGTGTATCTTTTCAGATTAGTGTCAGTGTTTTTTCGCATCTGTGTCTTCTTGTGCACGTTCCTTCCTTTCTGCAGGATTCCCTGCTCTGAATCTCTATATTTATTTTGCAGTGCAATACTGCCTACGTTTTTCTAGGTCTGTATAAGGCCTCAACCGGGGCAAACCACGAACAAAGTCAATTTTAATCGATCGTCAGCCAAAGAGATGTTAGTTATGTTGGTTTTATTGGCGCAAGAGCAACTATGGCTATACTGCGCCAGTCACATGGTGAGGGAAAGAAAGATGCTGTAGACAACATACACTGCGGTCATGATTGTGAAAAAATGGACAGCGATGAGCTATGGAGTAGAATGGTAATGCTGTGTGGCTGTAGAAAGGCCTAAGATTACTCGTCATATTGACGTGTAAAAGATATTGTATATATACATAAAAACTATGAGCATGATACGCGGAGTGGTCAATGAGTATGCATTCTGCACGAGGTGATTATACTAAAACGATAGAGAAATGTACATAGCACTGGTCCCTTACCTGTGTCCTTGTTCCCAAGGATAAGGAGGCAAGTGCTTTATTTTAGAATAGCTGCTGCAGCAAGAGCCTCTCCGAAGAGGCCGCTACAGGTTGCAGAGTTTTATTAAGCTTCCTGAATTACATGTACCTCAGTCTTGAGCTTAAAGCTTATTTAAGAAGCCTGTTTCATCTAAGAAGCTAATGACATTAGCTAGTGGTAATAAAGGTTCGTCACCTAAGATTAGCATGGGGTGCAATGGTATGTGTAATTTATAAAGCAGGTGGAAGTGTTTTTGCCTTTGTGTTTCCATGTATGGACAAGCTGTTAAGATGTGTAATACTGTTAGTGGTTCGTGACATCTATCGCATGTTGGCGAGTCCTCATCTGCCAAAAGATAATTATGTGTGAGGTGTGTATGACCAATACGAAGTCGACATAGGACAACTTCGGTGAAGCGGTCTTGATGGTAGCATGTTTTCCATTCACCAAGCACAGGCTTGATGAGTCGAAGCTTGTTGTTAACATTCGATTGCCACTCGCTTTGCCATTTGAGTGTTAGTGATCTGCGAAGTGCTTTAATCCCATCCTTAAGAGGCACATTTACGTTTGAAACATTGAGATGCACTGCTGCTGCTGCATGCTGATCCGCCCGTTCATTTCCTGGGATCCCCACGTGGCTAGGGACCCAGCAGAAGCGAATAGACTGATCCTTACTTAGGTGCGAAAGCATGTTTAAAATACTGCCTATAACGGGCTCATACTGGGATCGTGAATTCAAAGCCTTCAAAGCACTTAAAGAGTCTGTGTATATTACTGCTTTTTTGTATCTGGCACTTACAGTTTTTTGAACTGCCATCCATAGAGCATAGCATTCAGCCGTGTAAACCGAGACAAACTGCGGCAGTCTAACTGTACGCTCCCACGCACCTTGGACAACGCTACTTCCGACATACGTAGTTGTTTTGGAGCCATCTGTATAGAATTCTTTATACTCGTTATACGTTTCCTGCACCATGCGGAATTCCTGCAGAATATGTTCATGTGGTGTATTGTGTTTCTTTAAATGTGTCAGTGATAGATCGAGAAATTTCGTAAAATCATTCCACGGCGCTAGTCTAGATGATCTTGGCATGACAGCTAGGGCTTGAGGGGGGGGCATTGCACTCACGACTTTTTTCTTCAAATCTGAGCATCAGAGGTTTGATGACATTTGGCTTGTTCATATAGTGTACGCGTTTATCGCAGTGTGTGATAATCTTATGACATATGTGGTTTGGCAAGGAGTAAATTCTGAGAACGTATGCGAACATAAGTTGCGTTCTTCTTTGTTCTAGGGATGGCTCGTTACATTCTGCATACAGGCTGAGAGTCGGCGAGGTTCTGTAGGCACCTGTCGCTAAGCGTAGCCCTTTATTATGGACAGGGTCTAGTCGTTGAAGGTAAGAGTGCCTTGCAGAGCCATACACTATGCTACCGTAGTCTAATGTACTGCGTACTAAAGAACGGTAGATTTGCAGCAGGCATTTACGGTCAGAGCCCCAGCGCTTGCGGGACAGAACTTTGAGAACGTTGAGGGCATTGTTTGTTTTAATCTTCAGGCAGTTGATGTGAGCAAGCAAGTTCAATTTTTTATCAAATACAACGCCTAAAAACTTGTGTTCCTGTTTCACAGGCAATACTGCTTCATTTAGCTTCAAGATGGGGTCCGGTTGCAAGCCTCTTTTTTTGGGAGAAAACAACAGCCACAGTTTTTTCCGAGGAAAACCGGAAGCCGTTTTCAGATGCCCATTTGGTGAGTTTGTTTAAAGTAATTTGAATTTGCCGTTCACAGGTACTCATGTTTGACGCCCGGCACGCGATCTGAAGATCATCCACGTAAAGCGAGTGCATTAGTGTGGCAGGTACAACCCTGTTAACCGAGTTCATCTTGACTATAAACAGTGTTGTGCTCAGAACACAGCCCTGAGGCACACCATTTTCTTGAGTGAAAACACGTGAAAGCACCGTGCCTAAACGCACCTGAAATGTTCGGTTCGACATAAAATCAGCGAGACAGTTCAGCATTTTGCCTCGAATGCCCAAGTCTGCCAAGTCCCTCAAAATTCCGTATCTCCACGTCGTGTCATATGCTTTTTCGAGGTCGAAAAAGACAGCTAAGCAGTGTTGTTTGTGTAGAAATGCATTACGTACTTCATTTTCTAAGCGGACCAGGTGATCGGTTGTTGAGCAACCTTTCTTGTACCCACACTGATGGCTATCCAGCAGGTCCTCTGTTTCAAGGACATACGTTAATCTGATATTTATAATAGTTTCATAAGACTTTGCAAGGCAACTTGTGAGCGCAATTGGTCTGTAGTTACTCGCTAGTGTGGGCTGCTTTCCGGCTTTCAGGAATGGGACTATAACGGCTTTTTTTCCATTCATTTGGCATTTCACCTGTTTCCCAGATTATGTTGAAAAAACGAAGTAGGGCTTCCACTGCTTTCGGGGACAAGTGGGCCAGCATCGCATAATGTATCCTATCAGGGCCAGGTGCTGTATTTTTTCCTGCAGAGAGTACCCTAGTGATTTCAGGAAGTGTTAACGGGCTGTTGTACAATCTGTCAGAACCTCCTGTGGTTGGGAGCTTTTGTTTCTCTGCTGATTCTTTATATTTTAGGAAAGGTGCCGAATAATTCGCTGAGCTAGATATTGTGTGGAAGTGTTGGCCCAATATGTCTGCTTGCTCCTGCAAGTTTGTTTGGCTTCCAGCTGTCGAGAGAATGGGTACCGTGTAGGAGATGTAATCGCCCTTAAACTTACGCACTTGATCCCACATTCTCTTGGACGTTACTGAACTATTGATCGAGGAGACATAATTCTTCCAAGATATTCTTTCCGCTTGCCTGCGTACATATCTTGCTTTTGCTCGCGCTTTTTTAAATGTGACAAGATTTTCTTGCGTGGGATACCTGCGGAATATACCCCAGGCTTTGTTTTGTAATTTTTTTTGCTTGTTTACACTCAGCATTCCACCAGGGTTTCAGTTTTTTACAAAAGATGCCAGAAGATTGTGGGATGGCCTCCACTGCTGCTGCTAGTATGCACGCAGTGATCCTGTCATTCAATTCGTCTACACTGAGCCCATCGGTTATCTCTGTTTCAAGAGTAGCTTTTTCGGTAAACAAAGGCCAATTTGCAGACTCGAGCTTCCAGCGCGGTGGTCTGCACGGTAATGTGGGAAATGTAGATACAAGCTGTACAATGGCAGGCATGTGATCACTACCGTAAGGATTGTCTATGACCCTCCAGCTAAAATCGGTAAATATCGATGGGGAACAGAGCGCTAAGTCCAAGCAGCTCATAACTCCAGTGCTTGGCGAGCAATATGTGGCTGCGCCAGTATTTAAAAGGCACACATCATTCGCAAGTATAAAATCTTCGACGATTTGTCCTCGAGCGTCAGTTGTAGCACTTCCCCACAATCTGTTATGAGCGTTAAAATCTCCTGTTATGATAAAAGGTTCAGGCAGCTGGTTTAAAATTAACTCCAAATGTCTTACAGTGAATGGCGTAGTTGGCGAAATGTAGATAGAACACAGTGTGACTGTTTTATGAGCTAAAATTGTAACAGCTGCAGCTTCGATGTGGCTGTTAACCGTCACTCGTTCAGTGGGGACACCACTTTGCACAATAACAGCAACGCCTCCAGACAACCGGCTAGCCTGGGTTCGGTCTCGCCGTATGACCGTGAAGCCCTTTAAAAAATTTGTGTGCTTGTCGCCCAAGTTTGTTTCCTGTAGGCATAATGCCATAGGGGGAGAAGTTGTTTATCATGTCTTTTATGTCACCTAAGTTATGTAGAAGTCCTCTACAGTTCCAGTTGATAATAAAAGCCATCTTGAAATTAAAAGGTGAGGGTTGTCACTACAAGTAAATGGAAGAGAGTAATGTTAGGTGACATATTTCAAGAAACCGCAGGTTCAATTATTTTACGGGGCCTTTTTCAGGCCCTGTAATTGGTGTTTTATCTTTTTTGGAGCGGTCGAGTGTGTCCCGCCGCCCCTTCGGCGCTGCCTGCGCCGTTTCACTTGGGGTGATGTCCATTGCCTCCTGAGAGGCACTGGACGATCGCTCTAGAGAACGATGTCTGCGTTGCATAGACTTCGTGTCGAGCAACGAAGTCTTGGACCCCACCTGGCCGGACGTCGTTGGGACCTCCTTGGCCTGTGTGGTGCCTTGGCTGCTGCTGCAGCTCGCAGACGCCACTGGTGTGGTCAGGATCAATGAGGGCAGGGCAGCCTTGGCTGCTCCCACCGTGGGGGCTGGTGGCGTTAGCCTCGGCACGCTACGCGTGGACCGGGCGGTCGCCAAATGCCGTTGTGGTGTCGCCCCCCGTTGCACCACTTCGGCGAAAGCTGTTTTCAGCGCAAAGGTGGATGAAACGCGCTGCCGCGCTTCACGGAACGTGATATTTTCTTTTACTTTGACTGTAATAACCTCTTTTTCTTTCTTCCAGGCTTGACAAGCTCTGGAGTACGCCGGGTGATCACCGTCGCAGTTTGCACAGTGCACTTCATCATGATTGCACTCGTCAGTAGAGTGTCCCGTTGTTCCACATTTTGCGCAGGTAAGCTGCCCTCGACAGCTCTGAGACGCATGACCGAATCTTTGGCATTTAAAGCAACGCCGCGGGTTCGGAATGTAGGGTCTGACATGCAGTTTTACATAGCCGGTTTCCAGAGTTTCAGGTAGCGTAGTCGAGCTGAATGTTAGTATAATGTGTTTTGTCGGGATTTCAACGTCGTTCCTTCTGATTTTGATGCGCTGCACATGGACTACATTTTGATCTCTCCATCCATCCAGGAGTTCTGCTTCACTGAGTTCCTTTAGATCTTCGTCGGACACTACACCTTTCACAGTATTCATGGTCCGGTGTGCGCTCACCGAGACAGGATTGTTTCCGAACGCGACGAGGTGTGCAAGCTTGTTATACTGGTCCTGGTCTTTTACTTCGAGGAGCAAATCCCCGCTTGCTAACTTTGTAGCTTTATAGCCTACTCCGATAGTTTCCCTTAGACACTTTGCAACCAAAAACGGTGAAATAGTTCGAGCCTTTGTGGATGATTGTTCACAATGTATCACATGGAACTTTGGGAATGTTTCTTTGTTCTTTGATGAAAACAGACAGGATGCATCGGTGCGGACCCTTTTCAGGGTACGATCAGTTGAGGGGTTCGAGGTTCCCATAAAATTAATAATTTGTTCGGCGACAATGCCAGTCGCCCACCACCGAGCCCAACGAGGGGACATGGCAGAGGTTGTGAAGCGAGCCCTGACATGCCAACTGTACATTGTCACTATAACCAAATATGATATAACCGAGGTTGGTTATGTCACACAGGGTTAACCCTTGCCGCCGAGAAACCGTGAAGTAAATGGAAGTGAAGAGAGGACAGGAAAGATTAAGAATTTGAGAGAAAGACGAAGATGTGAGGAGAGAGACAGGAAAAGGCGACTGCCGATTTCCCCTGGGTGGGTCAGCCCAGGGGTGCCGTCTACGTGAAGCCGGGGCCAAAGGGGTGTGTTGCCTCCGCCGGGGGGCCTTAAAGGTCCAATCACCCGGCGTTGGCTCAACCCCCAGGATCCCCCTTTTCCCCGGACACGGCTAAGCCACGTACGGCTACGCGTGGGAGGGGATCGAAACCCCCCCCGTTGGCTCGGGTCCGTGGTGACGCCACTCACCAAACGCCTGCTTGCGCAGACGCCCCTGCGGGGTCAGCCAAAGAGAGCGTGACGGTCCACCACGGCTATAAAGCCAAGTTCTGAATGTCTTTTATTATTTGATTTTATGGCATGCGTTATTTTGGTTTCTTCGCGTTTTATCACTTTATCTTTAGTCGCGGAACGAGGCTTTCATTCAGCGGCTGCCTGGTTCCACAAACACTAGGACCAAGCAAACCATGGAGATCCTACTTGGACTTCCCCAAAACAAAAGCGATCTCAGGATGCCTGGGCTCCTCCAAGCGTCGGCACCTGCCACGCCTCTGTTTGACCAGACAGCCGCTCAACCCCTGCAGAAGAAACTAATCTGCTCTAAATGGGGCAAATAAAAGTGTGCGAGCCACGTCTGGCCAAAAACTTTGGGCCAGACGTGGCTACTGCCGTGTGCAACATTCTGGACGAAATTCCTGCATTTACGTTGAATCAAATAAGCACGGCCCTATCAGAAGTGTACGAAGGGCTACAAGTAAGCACATCGACCATTGACAGACTGCGCGATGGTCACGGTTACACGCTAAAGCTTGCCACTCCGAGACCAGTGGACCGCAACCGGAATAACGTGAAGCGTGAACGAAAACAGTACGCGCAATGGCTGCAGAACCAAAGCACAAATGTCTCCAGAGTTTATGTAGACGAGACAAACTTCAACGTGCGTGGTGCGCCCGAAGCTTCGCCAGGGCGAAGCGCGGAACGCCAGCCGTACGGGTCGTGACAAGCACAAAAGGTGCCAACATCAATATTGTAGCGTGCATGTTCGCAGGAGGACTCATTCACTGGAAAGCGGTGGACAAAGTTCAATGGATAGTGTTCAATGAATTTCTTGCTGAGGCCTCGAAGAAAATTCAAGAGAACGACCCAAACAGGCACGTGGTATTCATTTTTGACAAAGCACCAGCGCACCATCGCGCGGAAAACGCCACCCTTTGAGAGCGCGAGACACTCGCTGAAGAAGTTGCCACCATACAGCCCCTTCCTCAATTCCATTGAAGAGAGTGTTTTGAAAGTTCAAGTCTCACGTTAAGGCTTTCCTGAGCGAGCCCTGCGAAGAACAACTCACGACTCCGCCGGGCATGACAAGAAACGGCATGGGCGGACGATGCTCATCGAGACTGCTGTAAGCTCCATGCAGCAAGTGCAACGCGCGCACGGCGAGTCATATGACGAGCACGCCTTTTGTTTTGTAGATGCCGCGCTGAACCGTATGGACATGTAAAGGGCAGCCTAACTTGATGAAACAGCTTGTCTCACTCAGTGCTGCCAATCTAGCAACAAGTATAGATGAATCAACGAGTGCACTTATTTGAGCACTTTTATATAAGCAGCAATGCATTCCTCGGAGTTTCACTCCTATTAAAAGCCGTCCCAATATATGACTACTAGTAGGTCCAGTGAGCGTACACTAAAAGGGCTCATTCTATACCGACAGATTCTAAAAATTATTAATTGTTCTGCTCATTATACGGATGTCCACCCGAAACGAAAAAATATAGCAGTCACAAATGTTATAATGCGGAATTTCCCAAAGGGTCCCACTGCTTGCACAGGTAACCGGGCACATCGAAAGAAGTGCACAAGTGCTTGTCGGGTATTGTATGGCGCTAGCTAACACTGCTAGGGGTTAAGCTCACATAAATACAATGCAAAGTGGAGGAAATACGGATCCGTATTTCTAAGTTTGCAGGTGCAGATCCAGCCGACGGAACAAGGGTGAATTTGCGTCCACCATAATTCCTTACAATTCTCTCAAACAACGAGCTTCTGAAGGTGTGACGTGCTCGACGTACGTACTACCGAACAGCTGCTTCGAAGCCCATTCGTTTGATATCCATGTCGATATGGCTGGGAACACCCATGGACTGGCCCAAGTTAGACGAGGTCACGTGATTTTCTCACGCGACCTGAAGTTCGCGACATACGTGCTATCGCAAAGCACTCGCGATCTCCTTTCGTTTGATACCCTTCTCGGCATAGTTGGGGATTACTCATTGAGGTGGAGAAAGCTGCACATAGTGACGTGACACTTCTCTTCGCGGTTCACTTGACATTAAGGCCCTTTTGGTGTCACATGTCAAAGTTATTAAATGTTAAAAGCTCTTCAGTTATGTCTAGTTGACGTGAAATTTTGAACGTTCGAGGACCCCTTCTAAACTACAGCTTTACCTTGGATTAAATTGACCAGCTTAAAGATTAAATTACGTGGCGCTTAGATTAATTTCCTTGCCGCTTGGATTTAATGTTTGGCACCTGTATTAAATTCACCGGCGCCGGGATTAAAATGCCTGGCGCTCGGATTAATTTGAGCGGGAAAGCCTGTATAATATACTTCTAGTTCACTATAGCCATGTGTTCCGCCATGCTGGCCATGCGGAGAGGTAGAACGCTTGAACCGCTTAAATGCTTCGTTCTCGTCGACGTGGTTGGATTCGTTAGGTTGTCTGAAGTGCACGTCCCTTTACCATGCATGCGCTTGTACGCTTCTTGGACCACCAAGACAATCGTCGCCATGTTATATCCACTAAGGATATACTTGATTTTCAACCGGAGAAGTCGGACTTCGACAACAAAGCTGAACCGTGTTCTGGAGGGACGATGTAAAAGCCAACACGGGGCACTATTCTGCGCAAGTTCTCATGCTTGGCGGTAAGTCTCCATATTTTCATAAATTTCAGCTTTTATCTATATGAAGAAGACTGATTTTCACACTGTCGCACCTGTAGACATTGAGGAAGAGGTATACGAGAACGTACGAAGAGAGTTCCGGTGCCGAAGGTTACCGTTGAATAAAGCGAAGAGGAGGAATCGTCAGTGCAGAAGAGGAAACAGGTATGTCATATTTCATTATTTCAACGTGGAGAGAGGTTCGACAGTAAAGCACTGCGCCTCATTTGCGCTGCCTCAACAGTGAGCACGAAAAGGCTTATAAATTTTAAAAGTATCGCGCGACCGTCGATCCGCGCCGGCTTGCCAGCGTCTTATCACAGCGCGTCACGGCGAAACAAGCAACATTTAAGTGCACATATATATTACACAAACCCTTATTATCACTTGTCCTGTCGCTCCGCGCCGTGATAATAAGGCGCTGATAAGCTAGTTAGTCGACGGACGCGCGATTCTGTTAAAGTATTGACTGGCTTACATTATATAGATTAGGTCGAGAGAAGACCACCCGCAATATGTGTATGATAAATAGCGCGCGCACTTTCGACCATGAAGGTAACTATTCATAGTGTGGCTTCCAGGTTGCCAGGAAAAAGAAATAAAATCGGGCCTCTGCCAAAAAGCAGAATTGCGAGTCTATCCTTCGGATGCAATCGGCCGAAGCACACCGCGAAAATTCGGAAGTTGGTGTAAGTATTTGATCACATAACTCAAGATCTTTGTTATACTGTTGCTGCCTACCAGATAGGCAACATGGAGCTTTCTTTTTTTTATATTGCAAAACTATGTATAGCGCAAAAGGCAGCATTCATCGAGTACATCCGCATCGGATGAATCTCTGATATCAAGTGGTGAGCTGCCAGAAGCGAAGAAAGAGCTTCGCTTCTGGAAAAGCAGATGCAAAGATCTCCAACAAGACAACCAGTTCCTGAAGGACCAAGTCCGTGCTCAGCATGATGTGCTGCAACCAAAAACTTTTAAGCGTTAGTGAAACTTCTGCCACGTTAGCATAAAGCCATATATTTTGCCACGTTAGCATAAAGCCGCAACCTCTTGGACAAACACAAAAAAGCTGTCCATTGGCGAAAAATGAGGTAAAATAAACCCTGCTCCTAGTGCCACCTCTTTCGATAAATGCAGGTCCTTCGTGGGAGTGGGCGCAAGGTCATCAGGAGAAGATGAAAGTGAACCTTGAGACGGCCAAGGACAGGCTCGATCGACTTCTTGGGTTGGTAAAATCATTTTTTTTCTTGGCTAGTCGTGCGATTGCTGCAGCACACCCAGAAAGGGCATAGTTTGACTTTTACTGCAGGCCCCTCAAATGTTCATGACGGACAACTCGCGGTCCGAGAAAGATGCGGTGCTCTCAGTCTGACCCTCGGCACAGCAGCTGCTCTGCCATTTCCGCGTGCTGCAGGCTGAGTGGAAGTGGTTAACATCGGCAAAAAGCAATGTTTTAAGAGATGACAGGCGCCATTCATGGCACCTTTCCAAAAAGTTAACGTAAGCAATGACTTGGGATATGGTGCTGGGAAAAGAGGAGTGTCGACCAACTAACTTCTAAGCACTCCCATATGTCATCAAAATATATTTTACATATTTTTTTTACCGTCATGTAATTTCTGTGCAATATGAGTGACAAGCGTTCGGTAGTTTATTTTAGAAGACTGGTTTTGAATATTCAGCCAAACAACTTTTCTTACATTGTCCGAGAAAAAAGTACTTGCTGATCGAGCGGCAACGAGCTAGCACGACCGTCTTTCACTGGTGAAAAGCAGGCACGCCTTCGTCCTGTGGGCCGAGCTTATATTTTTTTCTGAGGTTGTAACCTATTACAGAGCTGTCAGGTGAGCCGGGCCGCTTTTGCTCTGTAGTACAGCAAGAGCGGCGCGTTCTTGTGCGCCTGCGCAGCTTCGGTTTTATGTGCGGCCACGCCGGATTAAATGCCCCACAGAGCCCCAAGAATGTAGAACCCCCGTACCGTATACGGCTCTTTGCATATATGACTACGCTCCCGCACTGTTGGGCAAGGTGCGTGGCAGAAAAAATAGCTTCACATTTTCGAAAACGGACCTATGGAATAGCCAAGATCGGTGGCCGAAATATTTTTGTCGGAATATTCTTCGGACTTTGCTACGATGTCAGTTTCGAAGCATTGTTCAATTACAACCACCGCCACCATATTGTTTGTCACGCCACTTCGCGCACCAATGCTTTGGCGCGCTAGTCCACTTTCAGTTCTAATGGCGTCCTAAAGTCTGCTTCACTGCTGTGCAGAATCGTTATGCGGTCAAGCATATATAATGTATTGGAGCTGAACTATTTCACCTGGACGTGCCGGTGTTCGTGTCGTGTTTTTCAGCACCTTTCAAGCTGGCCGACATGTGCCGCCGTGTTAACGAAAGGGAGGGAAGCAGAGCGAGCTGTTCCGAAGAGGCACGCCAAGCCATACATCGAGTGCGCGACATGCGTTGTGTATGAGATTCCGTGCTCGTGGGGCAGTGTGTACGTGGGACAGACTGGGCGGTGCATCAATGATAGGCTTCGCGAACATGCCAGTTCATTAAGAACTGGTATCGGTAGTAATTTAGCCACTCATTGTGCCAGGCGTGGGTGCACCCCAGTCTGTCTGACGTCACCATACTAAAAACGCTATCGTCAAAGGCGCGCGCGGGGAGATATTTGAGGCCTTAGTCATCCACCAAAGGGGTGATTGATGAATAAGCGTTCCGTCACTGGAATTGTTAGAAAAAGAAATTAGATATTTGCGTCACGCACGTGACAGAAAATCTTGTAACCTTATCGTATTTTTCACTCTTTCATCTATCTACTTATTCTTGGTTTCGTCAATAAAAATTTCAGTTGGCAGTCAGCACCCGTCCCTGTGACACTTTCTTCGTCCTGTGTTTGCGCTGTTTTTTCAAGTCTTATCTTATGTCCACCGTCATGTCTTCCTAGTGCGCCTACGTCTCCTGTACCAGTACGAGCACCGAGACACTTAAGAAGCGTGCTGGCTGGTCTTCAGAGGTATTTCAGACATGGCTGGGGCATTTAAAACCCGCTGGGGCATAAGGAATGCATTCGGTCTTTTAGTCTGCCCAAAAATTGCAGTCCCCAGGGAGGCAGGGAAACAAGACTTTGGTTGTAAGTTCTCTTTTCAAGCCAGATAGTCAATGTACAAGAATGCTAGACACGATCACTTCATTTCATGCGGATCCAGATGACAAGGCAACAATGAAATGCATTTGTTTAGCTATTGTCACTGCACAGTCACTGCACACTAAAGGGAAACAATTAATCGTTTTAGATTGGCATATTCTACTTCCAGCATTCAAGTGTCATTAATTTCGCGACCATAGGTACATTACTAGCAGTAGCGTAGCCTGAGGTGGCATAGCGGGCACGTGCCTAGATAGCGTCACCTAAAATACAAAAATAAGCTCCGACGGAGGCATTTCAGTTGGCGGCGCCTTGCGGCACGAAGCCGCAACCGCGGAAAGAAGAAAACGCCGGCCGCGCGCGTCCGAGCGAGCGCAAGCCCGCGCGCGCGTTTTATTTAGCAGCGTTCGTGAGCAGACGGCCGCGGCGTTTGCTTCAGTGTGTTTGTGTGTGTGTCTGTCTCTGTCTGTGTCTGTCTGTCTGTCTGTCTCTGTCTGTCTGTCTCTGTCTGTGTCTGTCTGTCTGTGTCTGTCTGTCTGTCTCTGTGTCTGTCTGTCTCTGTGTCTGTCTGTCTGTCTCTGTCTGTCCGTTTCTGTCTGTCTGTCTGTCCGTGTCTCTCTGTCCGTCCGCTTCTGTCTGTCCGTCCGCTTCTGTCTGTCTGTCCGTGTCTGTCTGTCCGTGTCTGTCTGTCTGTCTGTCTGTCTGTCTGTGTGTGTGTGGATCGCCCATTTCAGAAGCAGCCCGTGGTGACTGCTCAGGGCAGCGTCGCTAGAGCGCTGTAATATCGCTTCTGCTTGCAGTATGCTCTTTATTTGCTAGCCCTTATAAGACGGGACGAAGGTGTTTTATCGAAACCTGCAGAAGTGGGGGCAAGTCTTGCAAGGAAAAGGTGACCATCTTTACGGCTCCAAGTGATCCAAAACATCTGCAAGCATGGGCTGCGGCGATTCCTGGGGGTGGCCGTCATCTCACATCGAAAGACGGCGTCTGCGAGAAGCACTTCACAAGCGACATGATTAGACGGGATAAATACTACGGTGAACTTCGAGGCGAGGTGATCCTTGACCACCCGAAGAGACCTAGACTGCTTCCAGATGCTGTCCCCAGCATCTTCCTTCCGTCTCCGGCATCTTTGACATCCCCCAAAAAAGAAGCGCACTTCACAAGAAGCACCGTCGGAAAGCAGTCACGATACCCCGAAAATTTCAAGAATGAGTCTATACGACAAGCCAGGAATGTCACCAGCGGCGAACGTCATCGATGTTGACAACAGTCATCAAGGTGCAAGCGAAAGTCAGGTTGGTCGCACGCATGCCTGCGCCACTTGCGAGGTCAATGAGCTTCAGGAAAATGAACTCTCTTTGCGCTCACGCAAGCAAGTTCTTCAAAGCGCTAGCGCCAGTAGCTCTGACCCGCTGTGCACCTCAAAAAAACAGTGCAAACCTATTACGGCTCCTGCGACCGACGCGCAGTCCTGCTATGCCACATCTGAGCAGTGCTTGCTTCACAATCTAGTCACAGACAAGCACGTCATCTTGCCGAGCCCAGCTTGGAATCGCCACGAAATGAGTATGGAAGGCGTCGAAAGTATTGGCTTCACGGAACTCGGGAAAGCCTCACCAACCACACCATCTATTATGGTCAAGAGTTTAGAGCTGGCGATGTGTTCAGAGGGGCTCAAAGCAAGCCAATATGTTTTTCAGCGCGAAGTGAGCAGTAAGGTTTTCAACGTCCAATCTGGCCTCTACAGTGTCCCGGACATCACAGAATTGCTTGCCGCGTTCCATAAAAGCGTCGTGTGCATTGGCGGCCCTGCAAAGAGTAAGTTCCTTGGCATTCAATTAGAATGCGCCGCAGTTGACAGCTTCGGGTTCTGGAGGCATAAAAATTGTTCCCTACTGCTTGATGCCTGCGAAATGCAATGCAGTTCCTGCAAATCCTTAGACAACACGCTGCGTGTTCACCAAGCGCGGAAAGCAAAACGAGTGAAAGCGACGCGAATACGCCTTTTGGTGAGTCCCTCGAAGAAGCCGAAGTTGGAAGCATTGCGAAGGCAACGTATTGCCTGTTATCGCTCAAAGTTAAGGCTCCAGAAAACAAAGGAATCCCTCGTCAACGAGCTGATGAAATATAAAGAGCAAGTGAAAGAATTAAACGATAGCAAATTAGAAGAGCTGGCGAACGAAGCTGCGCTGCCGGAAACCTACCTGATGCTGTTAACGGAGTGCATAGCGGCCGCGAAAGCCACATCAAAACATGGAAGGCGTTACACAGACAGTTGCCTGCTACTGTGTCTTCTCTTACATATTCGTTCGCCGTCAACCAACAGATTTCTTCGGGGAAGTGACGTATTGCCTTGGCCTTGTGTAAGGACTGTAAGGAAATACATTGCGACTGCAGGGATTAAATGCGGTTTTGATTCAGAATTCTTTGCAGCACTGAAAAAGAAATTGCATTGGAAATCGGAATTCCAAAGGCATGGCATGCTTCTCTTCGACGAGGTACAGGTGAGGGAAATAAAATGTGTTGAGTCGAAAACGCTAACCTACACCGGCCTTGTTAATAATAATATGTGGGGTTTAACGTCCCAAAACCACGATATGATTATGAGAGACGCCGTAGTGGAGGACTCCTGAAATTTTGACCATCTGGTGTTCTTTAACGTGCACTGACATCGCACAGTACACGGGCCTCTACCATTTCGCCTCCATCGAAATGCGACCGCCGCGGCCGGGATCGAACCCGCGACCTTCGGGTCAGCAGCCGAGCACCCTAGCCACTGATCCACCGAGGCGGACTACACCGGCCTTGTTGACTACGGTGAAGGTGGCGGCGAGACATCAGCATTAGCCAACCATGGTCTTGTGTATGTTTTGCCCCTTCGGAGAAAATTATGCACAACCTATAGGGGTTTTTGCATCAAGGGGGAGCGACAAAGGGAACTATACTGAGTCACTTGGTGCTGCAAGCGATAGTGATGTTGGAAAAGGCCGGCGCAATTGTTGACGGCATCGTATGCGATGGCGCCAGTACAAACAGGAAAATGTGGACTGAGCTTGGTGTCAATGGGAAACTGGACAAAACAAAGCACTTCTTTGAGCACCCCATGTGTGAAGACAGAAAGGTCTACGTATTTTCGGACGTGCCACACCTAGTGCATTAGAAACAGACTACTAAAGCAGCGCCTGCTTAAAGCAAAAGGAGAGTGGGTGAAATGGTGGTTTTATGTAGCTGTCTACAAAGAGGATGTGAAGAATGCCGGAGGTTTGAAGGTGTGTCCGAAAATAACCAGTCGGCACGTACAGCCCTCCAACATAGATCTCATGCGTGTTAAACTCGTAACGCAGGTGTTCAGCCGATCTATGGCTTCGGCCATCGTGTACTACACCGAACGCAATGTCTTCAACTCACTGTATACGGCGGGTACTGTTGAGTTCACTGAGCGTATGAATGACCTGTTTGATTCAATGAACAGGCAACATCCCGGCGGAGAAGTGCACAAGCAAAGTCAAGACATTCTTGTGATGAAGGAATCGCTTCAGTGGCTCGACGCATGGGAACGCGATCTTAACTCTGGTGTTATCACCAAGGACATGTTCCTGACTGCATCAACAGCTGAAGGTCTCCGAGTATCCATCTTATCAACGTTAGACATAACGCAATATTTGCTTACAGAATGCGGCTTCAAGTATGTTCTCACTGCGAAATTCAGTCAAGACCCTTTAGAACGATTTTTCGGAAAAGTCCGACAGGCAGCACGTGAAAACGACCATCCCGACATGCCAACGTTCCTCCAGCTGTACAGAATGCTCGCCGTGTACAGTGTGCTGAAACCGCCCAAGTTTGGCAATTGTGAAGCTCGAGAGGAAGCGCCTGTAATTGATTTTGCCGCCCTCAGAGCTGCATTCAAGAACAAGAAACCCGATGAGTCGAGCCTAGACAAGCTCAAAGCGAAGCTTGACGGGCTAATTAAAACTGAAGCCTGGGACTGTGACGACATTGTGACAACTGACTACAGCAGTGTCGAAGTTGTAGACGCCATCTTGTATTATGTTACAGGGTTTGTCAGCCGAAGGATGACAAAGTTGCTTCCCTGTGTGAAATGCAGGTAGTCTCTCTCAGTCACAGCACCGAATAGGCAGGAGGCTGAGCTGACGCTCTGCAAGACAAGAGGAGGTCTCACGTATCCGAACTCAGTTATACGAGATGCTTCGCTGTGCTGACAATTTCAGATGCGAAGCAGCTCTTTGACTAGCCTGTGTAACGCTGTCCCTCCGTGCGTCCGTACGAACGCGCCGCAACGCGCTCCCCTCGCCGCAGGTGTTCGAGCGGTGCCAAGTAGGTCACGCCGCAGCAGCGCGTTGACGTCACGCTCCCCTCGCAGTGCGCGCTGACGTCACTCTCCCTCGCCTGCCGCAGCGCCCGCAGCTGCCGCCTCGTCCGTTCGCCCGCAACACCTGCCGCTACCGCCGCAGCTGCTTGGCATCCCATCAGTGTTCCCTTTGGGAAGATGGTGTTAATTTTTTTTCCAAAGAATATGGACGACTGTGATGTGTTCTGAGGCACGATAGAACATGTTCTTGAGAACTTCCTGCTGACCTTCCCATGCGAAGATCACAAGAATGAAGCAGTCGCAAAGATACTGCGGTATTACGTCGCTATGCGTATGAGGCAACACTGCATCTGTGAAGCAAGCGACAGTGCGAAAGTGTCACAAGAGAAAAAAAAGCTGTCGAGGCAGTGCACAAACTGAGTGCGAGAAATACTGTGAAGGCACTTCCGTGTGCGTACGGATGTTGTTTCCATCATATGACACGAGTGTAGATAAGTGAACATTCATTTCAGGTCATGTGTAGAGACTCCAGTCTGCAAGCTTCCTTTGTATAATGCGTTTTCATTATTCATTAGTGCTGTCCCGACGGGACGCTAAAACTATTATTATGTTAGTACCTGTGTTTATTTTTCTACGGCGAAAATAGAGCCATGTATGTGTGCAGTAAAGTGAAATTCCACTGGAAATAGTAGATGAGAAAGCACATTACACCTTTTCTGTTGCAAAATCTTATTCGACCGACCAAGTGCGCATTCGCTTGTCGCCCTGCCGGCTCAGCTTGGTCACATGCTGGATGAAATTTCGAAACCAAGTGTGCGGTCAGTGAAAGCCAGCAGCACGTTCAAGCGAAAGCAACACATCTATTATTATAGCGACCATTAAATGGAACGGAATTCCTATCGTTTTTTCTTTCCTTCAATGGTGCTGAAATTGTAAAAGCGTAGCACCAAATGCTCTCCGGCCAGGCAGCTTTTTCCTGCGCTGAAGAATTTGGCGTCACTGCTGCCAGTAGGAATAGTCAAGTACGCGGCGACGGAGCAAGAAGCGAGCGCGGCTGAACGCGCTCCGCGTCTGCGCTCCGTGAAAACGGCGGAACGCCAGCAACGCGCGCGACCGGTTCCCTCGGTAACCGAAACCACGGCCGGGCTCGACTGCGCGCGCGCTCCTTTCCTCGCGCAGTCAAGCCCGGCCGTGCCGAAACGACGGCAATTCACTTTTCTGCCGCCAGAAGCCGCCAGCATGAAGTGGCGCTCCGGCGATGTGACGTTATCTGGTCGCCTCAAGAGCGGAGTTGCACCTGGGTCATTCCACGCCAAACGTCCCAGCCATTTTGGCGACCATCTCAAATGTACTCGAAAAAAAAATCGTGCTTATTTGCTGCATTGAAAGCAATGAATTGCTAGAATATTACTGAGAGAAAAAAATTTTTGGCCACCTGGGTGCCTTTCTCAATTTCCCAGAATATTGTCTGGGTGTTGTTTGGGAGAAAATTTATTCTAAGAGTATCGTTTGTCGTTTCTACACCAAATTTGGTTTACACATTAAGCAAAGGTGTTTGTGTAAGGTGCTTTAAGCCGAATGATATTAGTGCCAGTTTTTCTGCCATGTAAGCCTACAAGAATTTAGCCAAAATGTTCTACGTTTGCATTTTTTCCATTCCAGTATTTTGCCTTGCATGAATATCTCAGCAATGAATACTTAGTCCACAGAAGATATAGTTTGCGCAAAAAAATAGTTTCAGACCCCCTCAAGTTTCTAAACTTTACGGGAAAAAATCACGAATTTCAGAAAATCGTCATTTTTGTCCACATTGTGACGCAATTTGCACCACGTGGTGCTCCAATTAAAAGTCAGCTTTATACCTCAATCGAAAGCAAATGAGCAGTTCTTCTTATATGGCAAGTTTTATCATTACAATTTTTGTTTTAAGGAAGAAAATAATTTTCGAAGTTTCCCATTGATGACAATGGAGAACTTCAACCAGGAAGCTGTTCTATGACCGAATGGGCATATAGCCGTCAATATGACCCGTGACAATACCCGTAAAAATATGAAGTTGATGCTGGCATCGGCCTATGCAGCTGTTCGAGAGGAAGCCAAGGTGCTTTCTGCATGCACCAAGCTGTCGTGCAGAAAGCCTTTGGAGGGTGGGGGGCCTTTCCAAACAGTCTTGTGCCCACACTGGAAGACTGCTTGTTGCTTGGTCAGCTGGCGGCAGGTGACCAATGCCTTAGCCTTCAATACTTTATGCCAATCGGCCAGCGAGAGGCCTCTATTGCCTGCACCACAAGGTCCCATACATGCTGAAGAAGTGGCCATGGAGGTTGCTTCGAGCTGTGTGGAACTAGTGACTGCTCCACTAGTGTTTCCTCCTCTACAAAGCGTGAAAGCTGAGGTATGTATGAGGGCTGCAACTTTTATGTGTAAACTGAAAAATGTATGAAGAGGTTTATTAGTGGTTTAACGACGATACGCTTATCAGCGATGACGCAGCTTGAGGCACAGTCCAGTGGGACAGCAGCGATCAGAGACATGAGCTGAGCGAGCCAAGCGTTGGCGATGCTGCTGGATGGAGGCCCATCTTCTTCACAATCGCCCTTGCTGTAAAAGAGCCATCCTGGCGACCTAAGATGTTTGAGGCAGAGGCTCATGATAAGTCCTGAGACGGGAAACATGGACGATGTCATGTCCACACCGGCGCATGCCATCCGATCGAGGAACTGGCTCGATAAGAAAATTGACCAGAGAGGTTTGCTCCAAGATGCGGTAGGGCCCTTCGTACTTTGGAATGAGCTTCGAGGACAGTCCTGGAGTTTGGTATGAAACATAGCCGTACAAGAGACCCCGCGGCATAACTAGGATCTGGAAGTGAGGTGGTGCGGTTTTGTTTCTGGCGTTGCTGCTCTTGCGATGTAAAAGTGCGAGCGAGCTGGCGGCTCTCTTCGGCTTGTCGAGCTACGTCAAAGATAGGTCGACACTCGGAAGCATCAGTGCGGTAGGGAAGTAGAGTGTCGATGGTATGTGCAGGCACGCGTCCGTAAAGGAGAAAGAAAGGCGAAAATCCCGTAGTTGCTTGTATCGAGGTGTTTTACACGAATGTTACATATGTGTGATGTTTGTGGTGAGGTTCGTCACGCCGCAGAGCGTGTGACGCGTTGAGGATGGAGGAGACGGTGGCTGATTTTAAAAACCCACACGACAATTGTATTTTACAGCACACACACACGAAATACATAAAGTGACAACACGTACAATGCGAGTCAACCGTCCCATGTGGCGGTGCTGGAGTCCAGGAAGTTGTGGGGCTGGCAGAGTCCCGGCGGTGATGCAGTCGTCGTCGGGTAGGTGTCCGGCGTGGAAATGACGTAGCAGCCGCAGGAGTTAAAGGCCGAGTGAGCGACCCATCGCTCGGTAGCCGGTAGCCGCCATCGTCGGTAGCCAGGTAGGGCTCGTCAGCACCAGGCCAGGACCTTTCGGCGCTCGCTGTCTCGGAGGCGGTAGCAAACCTGGAACCTCGCGCGTAGGTGCGGGTTCTCCAACAGCAGCAGGCCGCGCACCAGGTCTGGCGAGGCGATGACGGAAGGCGCTCGCTGTCCCGAAGACAGGCGCCCAGCGTGTACGAACCTCGCGCGTAGATGCGGGTTCTCCAACAGCCCTCCGGCTCGTTCTGCCTGTGTTCGAAACTGTCTCGTCTGCGCGAGCCCTTTTTCTTCTCCGCAGCACGAGCTCTTTCATTTTCTTCGTCGTCCAGCGATCGGCCGCTCCGTCGTCTGCTCGCGCTGGCTCACCGTAGCGTGCTTCTTCACAATATGGTAGAACACGGTCCCAATTACCATGGTCAGACGCCACGTGCATCGAGAGCATATCACCCAGCGTACGGTTAAACCGTTCTGTGAGCCCGTTAGTCTGCGGATGGTATGCCGTGGTCGATAGATGAATGATGTTGCATTCAGAAAGCATGGCTTCGACAACCTCGGAGAGGAATGTGCGTCCTCTGTCACTAAGAAGCTCTTGAGGTGCGCCATGTCGAAGTATGAAGTGATGTAGGACGACAGAGGCGACATCCCGAGCGGTAGCACTCGGCAAAGCGGCAGTTTCGGCGTAGCCTGTCAGATGGTCGACAGCAACTATAATCCAGCGGTTTCCATCCGGTGTCATTGGAAGGGGACCGTAGAGGTAAACGCCGACGCGATCGCAGGGCATGGAAGCGGCTGCAATGTACCTGTGGCACGTAAAGGTGGTGATTTGAGTCGTTTGAAGTCATGGCAGCACTGCACTAATTTCCTCACGTAACTGCACATACCGCGCCAGTAATACCGATGGCGAAGGCGTTCGTATGTTTTGAACACTGCGGCATGGCCACATTGCGGATCGTCGTGGAGAGAGGCGCATACTCGTGATCGCAAGCTGCGTGGAATGACCAGTAGCCACCGGCGTCCATCAGCAGAGTAGTTGCGGCTCTGAAGCAGTTGGTCGCGGATGGTGTAATGGAAAGCTTGGCGTCGGATGGATCGAGATAGCGGAAGGGCGGATGTGCCAGATAGATAATCAAGAAGAGATGCGATCCGCGGGTCACGACGTTGTTCGGTGGCTATCGAGTCGAGATCAAGAGATGACAAGGGGGTGGACGCAAGCGGTTCCGCACGCCGGATCTGGAGGTAAAGGGGAACGGGACAGGGCGTCTGCATCAGAGTGCTTACGTCCGCAGCGGTATACGACGCGAATATCGTACTCCTGGATGCGGAGTGCCCATCGCGATAGGCGGCCAGAAGGGTCTTTCAACATGTCGAGCCAACAAAGCGCGTGGTGATCGGTTACTAGATCGAACGGGCGGCCGTATAAGTATGGCCGGAACTTTCCAAGCGCCCACACCAGAGCCAAGCACTTTTTAGGTGACGCTGTAACTAGTTTCCGCTTTCGTCAGCGTGCGACTTGCGTAAGCGACTACGTATTCTGAGTAGCCTAGCTTTCGTTGAGCGAGGACAGCGCCGAGCCCTACGCCGCTGGCGTCTGTGTGTACTTCGGTAGGAGCTGTCGGATCGTAGTGCCGAAGAATAGGTGGGGAAGTGAGCAGACAGCGCAGCGTTGCGAAGGCGATGTCGCCTGCAGGGGACCAGGTGGAGAGGTCCACGTCGCCGCGAAGTAGCTGGGTCAATGGTGATAGGATAGATGCAAAATTACGAACAAAGCGCCGGAAATAGGAACATAGGCCTACAAAGCCGCGAGGTTGCTTCATGGTCGTCGGCTTGGGAAATTCCACGACTGCACGAAGTTTTGCAGGGTCCGGTAAGATGCGTTGCTTGGACGCGATGTGGCCTAAGATGATCAGCTCCTGTGCAGCGAAGTGGCATTTCTTGAGGTTCAGTTGAAGGCCAGCGTTGGTTAGACAAGTCAAAACTTGCCGAAGGCGAAGTAGGTGTGTGGGGAAATCGGGCGAAAAAACCACGACATCGTCGAGATAACAAAAACACATACGCCACTTTAGGCCACGTAGCGTGTTGTCCATAAGCCGTTCAAACGTGGCGGGCGCGTTACAAAGCCCGAAGGGCATGCTGTTTTCGGGCGATCGGCTTCAGCCATCACGATTGGAATATTTTACGCAAGATGAAAAAGGGGGCCATTCAGGATAGTGAAATTCAATAACTATCATGGCTCGACGAGGTTAAAAGTGCTGATATGAAACCCATATCGAGTACTTCATATTACAAGCAAGCATACAGTGGTACGCGTACTTGAGCCTCGACCGTACGCACTCCCCCACTTCAGTGAGTGGATTAAGGCGAGTCGGCAGTGATAGTTTAAACTCGCAAGTGTATAAACGTTATGCATCAAACGCGTACTGCCGTACTTGCAAAAGGCAAATAAGCCGAACGGATCGTTTCACCAAGACCAGAATATATTCTGTGCGAATTAAAACTTGGCATGCGTTAAGCACGCGTGACGTATACATGCGGCGGAGACAACGGGGGAAAAATCGCACCCATCTCCCCGTAAGGGAACCCTGAGTAGTATGCGAAGCACTCGGCATCGTTCTTACCGTAAATCACCCGTGACATTGCCCACTCGCGCATGTTAATCCGTGACAACGCGTGTGTTTTTGTCGTGTTTTTGCCGTTGTCAGCATTACCGCTTTGCCTTTCGCGGGCGAGAGCGCGTTCACGATCGTTTTCATCAACGGCAGAAAGAGAACTTGTGGTCTGGAACGCGCTTATTCTTCATCGTCATCATCGTCATCGTCATGGCGTATAATGGCTACCTTGCATGGTTGTGCCGTGATGGCAGCGTCATTGTCACCGTCATCTGGCCAAGGCGGACAATGGGGGGACGGAGCTCGTTCATAAGATGCTTCGCATCTAAAAGCGAGCTTAACTCATCGTTACGCGATGCATGCGCAGCTGCCGCCTGTCCACGCAGTTACCCACGGCTTCAGCAGTATGGAAACAGCCCAAACGCAATCTGATCACCGGCGTACTCACAAAACACCACACCAATGCAGGCATGACCACACACAATGGCTCTCAGCTGCTCCCCTTGCGAGGCGTCAGCCATTGCCGTGGCGATCGTGCAAAAATTTCAACCTAACGCTGAAATGACGTTCTCAGCAGTGTAGCCAATGAGCGCCAGAGCAAACGACATGGGCGTCTCGCCTCTCTCCTGCATTCCGCAGAATATGGTTGCCAAATACGCGACCCGGCAGACGCGATGCTTTAGGTAGCATCTCGGGGTTTATTGGTCAGCTGCCACCTCGTGTAAAGATCATGTGCCTCGGGACGCTGTCTGGCAAAAGTGTTGCACACTCGCCGCATTGGCTACGAGTGGTGCTGGAAAACACTCTCAGGGAATAAATGCACATAAATACCGCACGAAGTGGGCGAGGGAGCGCCCTCTCTCATAATTATGTGGGGAGTGTGATGGCGGACTTACGACAAAAATAAACAGGAACAGCGAAGTATGTAAACAAGCAAAATAAAGGAATAAAGTAAGTTACTCGATATCCACACGAAAACTAAAAATAGAAAATAAAAAAAAGACGAAAAAGTTAAGATGATGCTAACTGCAGTAAGGAAAGTGAATAAGCAAACGAAAATACGACGCCCGATGCCACAGACAGTGAATGCAAAGACAGAATTCCGTAATTTTTAACCGAGGGAGAGGACTTCCTAAAAAAGTGCTGCAACTGCACTCGATGAAAACTGCTAAATGACCAATGTTCAGGAGCTCCTGTGCTTGCCTCGGTTACGACAAGTGATTCAGTGCTTCCACCAGGCAAGAAAAAGCTGCAAGCTTCAGCCAGTGCTGCTGCCCCGTGCGGTCAGCTGTATTAAAAAGCCAGGCAGGTGCGGGCGAGATCGACACTGGCGCCCCCGCTCTGCAGCCTTGCCCACATGCATTTAAGCAAATATGGACAGCAATTTGTACGCCTCTAGTTCCCACCCATTACGACACCACGCAACTGACGCACGTGAAATGCTTCACAGCATTTGCTACACAGCGCGGTTCTTTAGTAGATGCCAGAGAGAGAGAGAGAGGTAATTTATTGGAAGGCAGAGAGGTCGGCCTGAGCTAGTGCGCTCTAGCCTGCTACTCTGCACCAGGGATAAGGGAGAGGGGAGAAGAAAGAGTGATGAGGGGTGATGATGGGGGAGAGAAGGAAGTTGTGCGTGAATACAAAACCACGTAATATAATGGTTTCGCTAAAGCATGCTGTCCAGTCCTGTAGTCTTGAGAAAATCTATCACAGCCGTGATAGCAGTTGCTGACTTCGTTTGGTCGCACATTGCCGATAAAATTGCAGTCTCACTTAGCGTTGCCACTCCGATGCCTGTCAACGTTGAAGCAAGCGCATTCCGTTGAGACACGTATAAAGGGCAGTCGCACAACAGATGCGTAAAAGTCTCATCTACGCGGCAGTGCTCACAGTGCGGGCTGTCCACACGGCCGATAAGGTGCGCGTAGCGTCTATAGTGAAGGCGACGCCCAGTCGAATCCTGTGCAGCAAACTGGCGTGGCTTCGGTTTATTTTAGCCGGGAGGCGAAAAGTCATGCGAGGGTCTGTTTCCCGCAGACGCCTGTACCGATGATCTGGATTAGACCAGCAAGTTGTTGTGCCCTCTCGCATAAGGGATCTCATCAAAGCGTTCACGTCACCTCGTGAGTATGGTATTTGTACGTGAACGGCGCCGTTATCCACAGCGGCTTTTGCTGCAGCATCAGCTAGCTCGTTGCCTGCCAATCCACAGTGTCCAGGTATCCATTGGAAGGTAATCGTGTGACCATTTCGTTGATTGAGATCGAATGCCTGTATGATTTCGTATGCTAATACGTAATACTGTCCTCTTCTTGAGCAAGAATGAAGGGCTTGCAATGCGGATTTCACATCAGAAAGTATTGTCCATTTGTGAGGAGTTTGGTGGGACACAAATCGAACAGCTTCCCGTAGAGCAACTAGTTCTGCTGCTGTTGAAGACGACTTGTGGTCTAACTTGTGTTGTTGGGTGATATCTAGTTGAGGGGATCACAAACGCCGCGGTCGAGACGCACGCAGTCACAGACCCATCAGTGTATATGTGTACAGCATCGTTGTATCGTTCTGTCAAGTATGCCAAGGTGAGTTGCTTGAGTCCCGCATAAGGAACACGCGATTTCTTCGAAATCCCAGGTATTTGAAGGCACACCAATGGTTTACGCAGTGTCCACAGCGGCACTTCAGGGATGACGGTTGGTGCGAAGCCTACAGGAATGATATGCCATATGAGTGTTGAGGCATTCTGAGTAGGCGCAGCCTGGTCAGGGTTGTCTGTAGTGTAGACAAGGGGTGGTATGCATGCCTTGTCAGCAGTCGAAGGTGCACTCGAAGGGGCTCACAAGACACGTAAACCTCTATAGGGTAGGTTCGTGACTCTTCTATGGTACCTGACGTTGTTGTGCATCGCGGGCTTTTCTCAGCGGGGCCCCATCTTTGTCCAGCTACAACACGAAGGACGTCTACAAAGCTGACTAGCTTGGTTCGTAGCGCCGTGACGTGCTTCGACCAAGATAGGTTGCGGTCAATAACGACGCCCAAATATCTGTAATGAGTGACAGCAGGAATCACTGCTCCGTCTGCGAATATCGGGTACCGCGTCATTGATTGCTTTGTAAACATCAATGCAGCACATTTGCCTGTTGAGAGATGCAGGCCTTGGCGGCGCAAGTACTTTGATGTTATTGATGTCGCGTGTTGAAGTCTTGCTCGCAGTTGCGGACGCGTTGCGCCAGATGCCCATATGCATATGTCGTCCGCGTAGGCGCTGACTTTGACAACGTTAGGGAGCTCTCTGGACCCCAGGAAGCCCCTGTCGCGAATATGGCAGGTTGTACGGAGCCAGAACTTGAATAACTAAGTATGCACAAAAACTTAGAAGCTCATGAGCATGAAACAAGGCCATGGGAACTCCCATCCTAGAATGGACATATGTGGCCAAATTTCAATGTTCATGAGTGCAGCGAACAAGTAGGTTAAACAGTAAAACTGCGCCTTATGCACATAAACCATGTGCTCTAATAAGCACCAGTGGAGCACCTGGTACCTGCAGCGATACGATAGCCAATGAAAAACTAGTGATCTAAGCGGCTAGGATGTGCCAAATGCAAGGAATGAACATCCAAAACGCCCACGGATTAAGATTGGATTAAACCCTTTGTGCGACAGCGGGACACATACGTCCCAGTTTTCTATCTACAGAAAAAATTTTCTCCCACATCACAAGTTGCAATTAGGGCAACGCAAGTCACTCATGGTTTACCCAACACTTTGCAATCCCGAGGAAAATTATTTTACCCCGCTTTCGAAGGGCGGAAGTAGTGTCACCATGGCGTTGAATTTCCATCAATTTTTTTTTAAGATAGCTTCGGAATTGTTCTCTTCTTCAAATCGAAAGAACCTACTAATCAAAAATGCCGGGTGATTTCCTCTTTTTCTGGTTTTTCAGAGAGGTCAATTTAGCTTCCAGTCATCACATGTTTTCGTAAATTCGAGCAATAACTTCACCGATATATGCATCGAAACGCAATCCACTGCGAAATTGCCACGCTGATCCTTCAGCGTAATTTCGGATAGTGGTGCGTGGAAATATTTTTCTTTATATCATACTATACCTCTCGAACAGTAGGCACATGTTCAGTGACAACAGGCGTACTCGACAATTTCGACAGCCAAAGTGAGGACATGCAAATGGAAAGAAAATGGTTGGTGCATGCGGTGAAGTAAGCTTTACAGGAACAGACCCCAGCACTATGAAGGCTCACAAGAGGCGCCGGTGCGGGTGATGTTCTACTACTAGAAATGGGCTTCACACAACTTCAGAAGTGACAATCTGTGCCACTTGCTTTGGCCGTTTTATCCCAAATACTCGTTGATGCAATCGCGAGATGGCGCCTTCATGAGTCAGTGGGACAATGTTTCCCCACTTTTTGAAAACGCTCTCATGAGTGAGTGGGACATATATGTCTCACTTTTTTCTGTAAACTACTGGCTTGATTTTGATGAAATTCGTTTTATGCTATTTATTTGTTGTTTATACCAATATACCACAGCGGATTTTTTTAGCATCGTGTCAAAAATATAGGCAAACATATAAAAGGTTAAAGGAGCACTGACGCAAAAATTTTGCATCTTGTTTATTATGTTGCAATACGTAGCTAACGACCCACTATCACAGCTGGAAAGATCGTTGGCTCGAGCGCGTGACGGTTAATGTTGTAGTGCTCACTCGCAGTTTCACTTTCAGAGAGCACCCAGTGAGGCAGGACCTAAAATAGTTTTCCTGTAAACATAGCCAGCTGCGTGAGCACCCAAAAGCACGTGCACATGAGCTCTGCATTGAGAACTCTTTTCAACGAAGGATTCCTGGGTGCTGCTATAATCCCCGCTTAGAATAGGTCGGCAAACTCACTCATGAGTAGACTCACTCAGACTCGCATTGGGCCGTGAGCCTGAGTGAGTCCGGGTGAGTAATATTTTGGTGAGTTTGAGTCCGAGTGAGTCCGGTTGAGGAGAATTTTCATGAGTGAGCCCGAGTGAGTCCGGTTAGGTAAATATTGGTGAGCCTGAGTTCGAGTGAGCCCCGAGCAGTGTGTCGGAACGGAACCAAAAACGAAAAAAAACGATATTTTTGACCGGAACGAAAACGTAACCGCAACGTTATATATTATTTCGTTCCGGAGTGAAACCGAAATATTTTAATGGTTTTCCGTTCACGGGAAATGTCTGCATTGAAGCATACTTTCTCAAGTCCTTCCAAAGAGAGAAAGAAGGAGAAGAAATGAGGCGCTATTTCAGCAGCCCTTTGGCGGGAACAGGGTCCAGTGCCAATATTTTTCCCTTGTGTTCACAAATGCTGTCCTACGGCATCCCTCTCCCACCATTTCTTTTTTTTTTTTTTTTTTTTTTTTTTTTTTTTTTTTTTTTTTTTTTTGATTTAGGAGGAATGTGGAAGGGGACTGAAGGTAGAGGAGTGTCGAACAAAGAATCATTCGTGTGGTGCTTTTACCGATCGTAGGCGTCCCTCTTAATACCCCTTACCTTCCTTCGCAGAAAAGCAGATACCGCATCTATTTTTCAAACGTAAAGGGTGTTGCAGCGTCCACAACTCAACAGTGCAGCCTTTCAAGTTTTAACGAAGTCTTCCTCGATTCGACCATAAAGCACTCTGCGGCTGTTGTAAACATGCGTGACTCCCAAGAAATGTACGGTCAAGGCAACGTTGTCGCCCTTTGTGCGTCCACATCGCGTCGCTAGCACCACCATGTTGAATCGCGGCAGTATCATATGCCTTGTCAACAGTGCGGTGGATTGGTGTCTGCACCATTGACAGCTCGCAAAGTAGTTACTGCGCATGCGCGAGCTAGTTTATTTTCCACCATGTAGCTTCGACCACAGACTAGCAGGCAAACTATTTTTTTGTTCCATTCACCACAAATGCCTGCCTTTTTTTTTATTTCGTTTTTCCTGTTCGGGGGGAACATGCAAAGAGGCGAGACTTTCCTGCAGTGTATTTTGAAAAGCCTTTGTGGTGCTCCCGCATCTTCGCTGCAATGTGGAGGGGGTGAACGTGCTTCTAGACAAACTAGAAAAACTGTCCGGAAACGAGGGGTTCTCGTGGAAAACGTTCTTGCGGGAAAGCCAACTTACAGGTGTTTTCAAAGTGCACGCGAGGGGGTGCACCCGGTTAGAAGTGCGCCCCGTTAAAACTTTCATGCTTGCAAGTTGCACCTCTACACTGCAGACGCATCGAGGGGCTGTTATTCACAGCTTTCTGCAAATTTACAGAAGGCTGTAATAACCCCCAAACACCCTTTTTTAAGCAGTTTAAACACCCTTTTTAGTAGTTGTGCTTTTTTAAGTAGCTGCATAATTTCACTCATCACTCACCGCTTTCCTTATATTGTCATACGCCACTGGTCGTTTGCATTCCATTCTTTTTTTTCTGTTTTTTTCTTTTTTCTTCTACCACGTGCACGTTCTGAAAAGCTACATGCTCCGCTCCCATTGGGCAAGTTGTTTTGCTTTCACAGATGCATCTCTAAAATTCTGCTGTCTCTGCAGTACGCGAAATGGCCATACTTCCTCCTTCCCAGTCATCAGAACCCTTCTGTCCTCGCTGTTACTCTCTCTCGTATTTCCGTTTTCTTTCTTAAACGACGTCAACAACCGACCCCTACATAAAACTAGCAGTCACAGATCACCGTCTGATCTCACTGACTCCATCGTAGAGAACCTGTGCTAGGTCCTAGCTTGCGCGCCTATACAAGTGTTCCTGCTGGTACATCGCTTCGTTACCGACGTTTACAGCTAGTTCAGATGGGACGTGACAGAACAAATCGCGCTCGACGGTACTTCAAGTATGACAGCGTCTCAAAGAAATCGACATGCCAGACTGAGGACTGAGGACGTTGTGTCGGGCGACCATGGTGGGAACCTCGAGCGCCATTTGCAGCGACGCCACAAGGAAGTATACGACAACATTCTGGCCGACAAAACCCACTCTACAAAGCGTGTTGCGTCGGACGAGGCGGAAGGCTCTCATGTGGCAAAGCTCAGGCAAGTGGATATACAGAACATGTTTAAACCTATTTCATCGAAGTGTGTTTCGCTGGAAATAACAGAGGACATCATCATGAATAGCTGCGTTGAACTAGTCACAAGAAACGGTCGGCCATTTCGGCTAATTAATGACTCCGGCTTTCGGAAAATAATTGATCCTGTCCTAAAAGCGCTCAGTGCTAAGCGAGCCATCACAGCAGAGACTGTTAAGGACAGGGTCCAGGAAGAAGCAAAAAGCAAGCGAGAGGAAATTTCGCAATCGCTGAAGAAACGGATGTTTTCTTTAAAAATTGACAGCGCGTCGCGAGTTGACAGGGCTCTGCTCGGCATCAACGCACAGTATGCCGAAAATGGAAAACTAATTTTTCAACCACTGGCAATGAAGGAGCTTTTCGATAGACACACTGCTGAGCATTTGACATCACAGGTGAAATGCACTCTGTCTCTTTACGACCTCAGTGTCACCCAGGTGTACAGTGTCACAACTGACAACGGTGCAAACAGGCTAAAGGCTGCTCGCCTTCTCAGTGAAACAGACAATGAAGCCGATGCTTCCAGTTCAGACGAGGAGGACGATAGAGGCTAGTCTGGATTTGGATATTGCGGCTCTCTGCTGGACGATTCAGAAAACGCCGAGTGCCTTGGTCTTGATGGGGCCGATTTTAAGTTAGGCGTCAGGTGTGCTGCGCACACGCTGCAACTGGCTGGTAGCGATGTCGTTAAGGACTCCGGTTCAAACACCCTTGTTGCACAGTGTCGTGCACTTGTGAAGAAACTCCGAGTACAAAGTGCAATGGGCTTGATAAAAAAGCTAGGGCTAAGGAAGCCCATTATTGATTGCCCGCAGGGCCGTAACTAGAGGGGGGGACGAGGGGGTTCTGACACCCCCCGAAATTTTTTAATGCTTTAACTTTTTGGGTGACACTACATTATTTACACGCCTTCACATCGACCACCAGTTGCCAATGTTAGCCGTTCTACCGAAAAACACCCCCCGAAAAAAATTCCTGGGTACGGCCCTGATTGCCCGACACGATGTATGTCGACGTTGACCATGTTGACCAGGTTGGTTGAACTGAAGGACTTCGCTAAAGACTACCTTTCACGCGAAGAGACAGCAAGTTGGACTGACAGCATGTGGGCAAAAGTGGAAATGCTGATACAATCCCTTCAGCCAGCACAAGAAGCCACAAAGCTACTTTAGACAGAACAACTGACAATTGGAGATTTCTACGGTGCTTGGCTGACGTGTACCATGAAGACATCAGCGATACCGTAGCCGCAGGCACAGGCCCTGGTTCAGTCTATGGAGAAACGAGAACGAAATCTCTGCAGTACGAATATATTTTGTGCTGCTTTGTGCATGGACCACCGCTATCGCCTTCTTCTAACACCTTATCAAAAATATCAAGCGAGGATGCATCTGTGCAAAAACTGGAAGCAAATCACAGGCCTTCAGCAGAAACAATGTAGCAGCTGCATTCCAGAGAGCACCGCTGCATCCGCTTCAGAGGAACCGGAAGACGTCCTCGAAGCGTTTCTGAAAACGAAGGAAGTTGAGGCTGGCGCTGAATCGCGTTTGTCAAGTGAGCCAGGATTAGCGGACATCGTACTTTTGCTAGAAATGCTGGACAAGGAGCCGCCCGCGCCTTCCAAGAAGCACAAATGTGTTGAAATTTTGGGAACAGCGGCAACCGGAGCTATACACGTTAGCACAAGTGGCCCTTGGTGTGCCAGCCACACAAGTCAGTGCGCAGAGGGCCTTTTCGGCACTGAAGTTTGTTTTGTCGGAGCAGCGGTCTCGCTTGTGGGAGAGCACACTCGATGATCTGCTGCTGCTGAAATCGTGCTCACTCCCTCAATGAAAATGCGGGATTCAAATATGAAGAAAAATAAATACTTAGTTTTTGTTGTTGCTTTGCTTCGAAGTTTCTTGCAGAGTCCCTCATAATCATATCGTAGATTTGGGACGTAAACCCCTCCCCAATTATGATGTTGCTAATTAATTTATTTAAAATTTTATTAAGTATTCTATTACTTTTTATTTTGTAAAAAAAAGACCGCTACGGACCGTTTTTTTTTTTTTTTTCGTTGCGGAACAGAAACGGAACGGAACTTTTTTCTGTGGAACGAAACAAAAGCAGGAACGAAAGACATTTCGTTCCGACACCCTGGCCCTAAGCGCGAAATATATTTCGTGAGTGAGTCTGAGTGAGCTCCACCATAACTTGCCGACCTATGGTCCAATCTACTCACCTTCAGCTTTACTATCAGCGTTATATCCGCTTAATTTTGTACTCAAATCTTTTCACATATATTTCAACAATGCGCTACCTCATATCTTTTTATCCGAGGCGTGAGTTAGGAGAGGGGGCGCCATGACCTTCACCCGCAAATTCTTTCAGGGGAAGTTCTTGATAAAGATATTTCGTGCGACACGAGTATTTCATAGAATTGACCTTACTGGATAGAAACCACTGATAACTCGTATTTGAAGGTGCAAGATATGAAGGCTTATCGTAGAGCACCGATTACATGAGGTATTGGCGTTAAAGAGCACCGACACCAAGATTGAAAAAGCTAATTTTACGCTAACGTACTCATGAGTCGACTCACTCAGGCTCACTCAGACTCGGGTGAAGCCGTGAGTCTGAGTGAGTCTGGCTGAGTAATATCTCCGTGAGTTTGAGTCCTAGTGAGTCCGGTCGAGTAAAAGTACAGTGAGTGAGTCCGGTTGAGGAAAATTTTGGTGAGTTTGAGCCCGAGTGAGTCCTCAGAGTAAAATATATTTCTTGGGTGAGTCTGGGTGAGTTCGAATTTTTTTGCCGACCTATGTCGCTGAGACGTAAATATGTATGACCCCCCCCAAAAATGCACTGCCGAGGCAAGGACATCAGCCTTTGTGGTCCCGTGCAAGTCTGATGCCTACTTCCTTTGAAAAGGTCTACTATAGGAGAGATCGCTCGCAAGGATCGTGGCAGCCAACACAAACTCGTGACGCAGGTGGCGGTTGGTTGTTTACACAAAAACCAAAGGCGCTTTTCGAGTGCTGTGGTGCTGTGTCGCGGTGCTTGTGTTTTAGTCAGAATTACGATCTGGCCATCACCGGAATTTTCAAAAAGCAGTTTAAAAGCCCGATTTCAGCCCAAAACGGGTGTGCCGTGCGCCAGCGTCGAGCGTGCGTCGTGCAGTGTGCCAGCCTCCCAGTGCCCTGCGCCACACTGGTCCAATAATTATGTATGGCACTGGGACAGCGCCACTGGGTTTTCCAACAGGGTAGCCCATAATGAGCGCATGCCTCGTGGCACCTGCGCTCGTGAGGAAACGTGAATGTATCCGCCGATTTATGCGACGCCGATGCTGTTGATGCTTACACCAGTGGCACGTGGCACAGGGGATCCGCCGCCGCAGAATCAGACACAGAAAGCCCGCAAAGTAGCCAGCTATATTGTCAACATATGGTGACAGCGAAGGATTACGCTCAGCCTGCCCTTCGAGTTCATTTTGCAGGGGAGCTCACAAAAATACAGGCGATTCCAAATCATACCTCACTGCTTATTTCCTAGTAAAACGAGCAAAACTTGATACGATTTCGGGATACCTTCTCGTGAAACGTATTCCTTGAAGACCTTGCTAGTCAGCTTGAGCAGTTAAAAGAGCTACAGGCAAGCATTGTTTCAAACTAAAGAAAAGAAACGCTGGCCTGCCAACAGCAAACGAGGGGTCGCGCGCTCGCTTCCGGGACAAAATGGAGGCTTGCGGTGGCTTCACCCGCGCGCGCTCGAAGTGCCATCCAGTCCCCCGAGTGGAGATAGGGAATACACCGCGCCAGACCGCACAGCTACAGCAGCTACAGCGCAGCGAGACCTAAAGCAGCCCTACAAAGCATGTGGAGCAGGCTTAAGCGTGGTAATCACCAACCGGTAGCGTCTGATATCGCATATCTTCATCACAGGGCTAAGATTGCTGGACATAGCATTACGTTCCAGTGGATACCTGGCCACGCTGGTATTTAGGGAAACGAAAAAAGCGGATGAAGCTGCCCGAAATGGACCTTAATACCGGAATTTCAGAAGAATATTTTTTACCAAAGCCGACGCTTCGAACATTGCTAAAAGATATGCCCATCAGGAAAAAGACCGCGTGTGGAATTTGCCATTTCGCAAAGATAACTTCCTGTTTTGTGTTGACCCAGAAGTGAGAGCGAAAATTTCCCATCCACTCCCTCGTCACCTAGAGACATTATATCATCGTCTGCGACTGAACGTGGCATACACGAACAGTTATTTGTACCGCATTGGGCGTACCACAAGTCCCTGTTGTGATAACTGTGGCAACATAGAAACAGTGGAGCACATACTACTTGAATGCCCCGCCTACCGCGACGAGAGACAATTGCTTGAACGACAAGTGGACATGATTTACCACGAACAGTTAACGTTGCGCAACATATTAGGCCCAGTGCCCGGACATTCAAAACAGCGTCGGGTTATACATTCGTTAGTCAATTACCTATCCGAAATTGGCCTTGTCGAACGGCTCTAATGATCGAATAAGTCCCATAGGAAAAGCTTAACTTACCTGACACCCTAAATGTAAATACTTTTATCAGGTTCACATGCACCGTTCTTATTTGTTTATATTCTTTTTTCTCATTCTTTTCTTCCCTCTATTCTGAAATCTTTTAGTCCCCGTCCCCATCCCTATACAGAGTAGCATGTCAGCGCTATATAGACGCCGGCAAAAATCTCTGTTTTTCCAATAAAGAGTATCTCTCTCTCTCTCCGCAGCCGACCGGAACTATGGGTTGCCAGCAGCAGCCGTCAGCGCCGCCATGTTGCGCGGAAAGGAAACCACACTACATTGAAGCGAGGTGACGTAATGCACTGGGCGGGGCGCCGCGAACGCCGCTGCCCTCTCCTGCGGAATGAAGCGAGTTGAGGGGGAAGTCGTCATGCAAATATTGCGATCGAAGGAGTTCTTGTAAGTCGTCTAGGTTGTGTAATAGTCCTCTAATGTTCGGTTGTAGTATTATGTCGATGTTGTGAGTGTGCATCTATAAATAATTGGAATTCGTGTTTGTGTAGCTGGTGATGTGGGGTGGGGGGGGGGGGGGGTATGTATATTGAGCAGATAGTAATGATTTTGTTTGCAATTACAGCTCGAACGGCCACTGCCTCCATTGTCGTTCGGAGTGGAAAGTGCTGGCATGCTACATTTCTGTCGAGTATAATTGCAACACCGCCAGATGATGTGAGAGCATCCTGGTGGACTTTACGAAAAAGAACATACTGATGGAGGAAATTTGTGTGTCTTGGATTTAAGTGCGTCTCCTCTACACACAGCACCTTTGGACGAAATTTGCTAAGGAGTTTTTGTATATCGTCGAGCTTGTGTAGGAGTCCTTTAGCGTTCCATTCTAATATGTTGTCCATGTTGAAAGTGTGAGTGCGCTGTGTGTCGCAAAAGAGAAAACTGACTTATTTTACAGAGCCTTTGGGAGGCCCTGTAATTGGCGATTGATTTTTTTTTTATTATTTTTTTTTTAGTGGTCGAGGTGCACTCGCCGCTCCGTCGGCGCAGTCTGCGCCGGTGTACCAGTGGTGTCCGTCGCCTCTGGGGGAGGCGCCAGACAGTCGTATACCTAGGGTAGGCTTCGTCACGGCGGTCGAAGCCTTCGACGCCACCACGCCAGAGGTCGAGGGGACCTCTTTAGCTTGCGTGCTGCCCTGGCTGCTGCCAGGGTTCACAGGGGCCTTCGGTGGAGCCAAGTTCAGAGAGGGCGGGGCAGCCGAGGCTGCTCCCCCCATGGGGGCTTGTGGTGTTTGCCTCGGCATGCCATGCGTGGTCCGGGGCATAGCCGAAGAGCATAGTGGTGCTAACCCCCTCGCACCACTTCGGCTTATGATATTTTCCCTGCAAAATGCGGGGAAACACGCTGCCTCGCTTCACGAAAGCTGACGTTCAGTTTGATCTTCGTGGTAATAATTTCTTTTTTCCTTCTTCCAGGCCTCGCAGGACCTGGCATATGCCGGATGGTCACCATCACAGTTGGCACGGTGGACTTGTGAATTACATTCATCGTCAGCGGAATGTCCTGTGGTGCCGCATTTTGCGCAGGTAAGCGGCCCTCGGCAGCCATGGCCAAACCGACTGCACTTAAAGAAGCGCCGCGCGTTGGGAATGTACGGTCTCACTGACAGCTTCAGATAACCTGTTACTATTTCAGCGGGAAACATCGTAGATCCGAAAGTAAATATGTTTCTTAGGAATTTCTTTGTTGTCTCTCCTAATTGTGATGCGCTGCACCTGGAAGACGTTCTCGTCTTTCCAGCCGTCAAGAGTTCTTCGGATAGATGCATCAGGTCGCCATTGACACGACACCCTTCACGGTGTTTAGTGTTTGGTGTGGGGTAATGGTGATGGGCTGATCACCAAATGCTGTCAGGTTACGTAGCATCTGGTACTGTAGATGGTCTTTCAATTCGAGCAGGAGGTCACCACTGGCAGTCTTTCACGTTTTTCTGGCGCTCTTCGTGACGCCAGAACGGTGATTCACGTGACATGATTAGAGCACATACTGTCGATTGTTCCACGTAGGAGAAATATCAGTTGTAAATTGTCTCCTACTCTACTTTGCCATGCATTCGCCCACCCGTTCTTCCTTACCTCGCACGATTATCGTGCGCAATGAACTGATTTCGCTGCATTGTTTGAGTTTGCGATTGTCATTTCCGATTGAGCGGAAATAACAGTGTAGCCGACAAGCTCGAATTCTTGATAGGCTCAACGCTTGGCGCTAACATACACGTGCTTTATCAAGAAGTAAGTGTAGAGGAGGCAGGCCCGTAGCCAGGTGGGGGGGGGGGGGGGGCTGGCCCTTCCCCCCCCCCCCGAAGTTCGGATTGAGGGGGGTGTTTTACCGAGAAGAAATAAGGAAAATAGGGGGTTTTAAAGGTTTTTAACAGGTGCCCCCCCCCCCCCCCCGAAAAAAATTTCTGGCTACGGGCCTGCGAGAAGGTATCGCCTGTAAGAATTGTAGTGAAGGCAAGAACGAAATCTATGGAAGAGACGCCGGATTATTTAATTCTTCCAACGGACAAACTGTTTACAATGAAGACGATGCAGCTCTCCAGAAAAATGGCCAGCCCGCTTCAACGATTTTTTTTGTATATTTTCATTGTGATAACACTTATATGGACACACTGTACAGGTTTTCCTCGTCGCCGTCATGTTCCGTATAAAGTCCCAGTCGACAACTATTGTACGCTCATCGTGTGCTGTACCCGCCAGTAAAAGCTCGCGAGCGCTACGGCGGAGCACGACTGAAACATCGATGAAACAAGCTGCCCATCTCCATCGCACGGAGGGCGCATGCGATAACATCACTCCGCGTGCGAGGCCTGCATGCCATCGATTGCTCCTCAGCCAGAAAGATAGCGCCCTGTCCTTAGTTCGCTGGACAAAGCAGTATGAAGGCACGCCGGAGTAGATGGGCTGCGTGGCACGAGCCGCAACTGTGAACTTTGACTATAAGGGCGCGGTCGCGTGCGCTCTCTGCAGGCATCAGCAAACGGCTCGTGCGCCCTTTTACGCGCCATGATCCCACCGCTTCGCGCTGTGACCACTGATACGACAAACTTCACGAAAGCCGCTTCTTTCCCGGGAGCGGCCGTATTCCCATGCACCAGCGTTTTGCAGTTTCACGAGATCGGATGAAAAAGAGTTAGCAGCTGCCTTAGTTCGCTTTTACATTATGACGTGTTGCTATCGCATTCACTGCTTCGCCCTTTCGAGGAAACTTTTTTTTGATTGCGATAGCAATTATATGGACACTCTCGGCTGCTTTTCGCCGTCATGCCCCGTATATATGTATATATATAACCGGCCCCGCCCGTCGTTCGTGAGCGTGAAAAGACGCGAGGGAAGGGGGGGGTCCCCTCGAGCGACCTTGGATTTTACGAGCGCGGTCGTCGCGGGCGCGCGCGTTATCTCCCCTTCTCGGCGGCCGACAGCGGGGGGCCGGTGCACCCCTTCTACGTGCTGCGCTCTCAACGCGAAGAGAATGTGGTGAACAGAGTGTCCCTGGAGCGGCCGTATGCTCTTAAACCAGCGTTTTCTAGAGTTGCGTGAGATCGGATCCATAAGAGTTAGCTGCCAGCCTCACTTCGTATAACATTACAATTTGTTGCTATCGCATTCATTGCTTCACCCTTGCGGTGAAACTGACTTTTTTTTCAATATTCAAAGGACAAATTTCTCTCCCCACCAACTCTTGAAAGTTGAACTTATACCACCACCCCCTCCCCACGCACCGCGCCGCCGCCGATCCGATGGCTTGCGCGCGCCGCCGCCGGCGGCACGCCGGTGTTTCCGCATGGCAGGATTGACAGATTGAGAGCTCTTTCTCGATTCGGTGGATGGTGGTGCATGGCCGTTCTTAGTTCGTGGAGCGATTTGTCTGGTTAATTCCGATAACAAAGGAGACTCTAGCCTATTAAATAGGCGCGGGGTTCCCAGCACCTTACAATCTTCTTAGACGGTCAAGCGGCTCCTAGCCGCACGAAACAGAGCAACAACAGGTCTGTGATGCCCTTAGATGTCCGGGGCCGCACGCGCGCTACACTGAAGGAATTAAGCAGCGTGTCTTTATCCCTGTCTGAAAAGACTGGGTAACCCGTGGAACTTCTTTCGTGATTGGGATAGGGGCTTGCAATTGTTCCCCCTTGAACGAGGAATTCCCAGTAAGCGCGAGTCAAGCTCGCGTTGATCACGTCTCTGCCCTTTGTACACACCGGCCGTCGCTACTACCGATTGAATGATTTATGAAGCAGCGTGCCTTTATCCCTGTCCGAAAAAGACTGGGTAACCCGTGGAACTTCTTTCGTGATTGGGATAGGGGCTTGCAATTGTTCCCCTTGAACGAGGAATTCCCAGTAAGCGCGAGTCAAGCTCGCGTTGATCACGTCTCTGCCCTTTGTACACACCGGCCGTCGCTACTACCGATTGAATGATTTATTAAGCATCGTGTGTTTATCCCTGTCTGAAAAGACTGGGTAACCCGTGGAACTTCTTTCGTGATTGGGATAGGGGCTTGCAATTGTTCCCCCTTGAACGAGGAATTCCCAGTAAGCGCGAGTCAAGCTCGCGTTGATCCCCACGACTCTGCCCTTTGTACACACCGGCCGTCGCTACTACCGATTGAATGATTTATTAAGCATCGTGTCTTTATCCCTGTCTGAAAAGACTGGGTAACCCGTGGAACTTCTTTCGTGATTGGGATAGGGGCTTGCAATTGTTCCCCTTGAACGAGGAATTCCCAGTAAGCGCGAGTCAAGCTCGCGTTGATCACGTCTCTGCCCTTTGTACACACCGGCCGTCGCTACTACCGACTGAATGATTTATGAAGCAGCGTGTCTTTATCCCTGTCCGAAAAAGACTGGGTAACCCGTGGAACTTCTTTCGTGATTGCTATAGGGGCTTGCAATTGTTCCCCTTGAACGAGGAATTCCCAGTAAGTGCGAGTCATAATCTCGCGTTGATCACGTCCCTGCCCTTTGTACACACCGGCCGTCGCTACTACCGATTGAATGATTTATGAAGCAGCGTGTCTTTATCCCTGTCTGAAAAGACTGGGTAACCCGGGGAACTTCTTTCGTGATTGGGATAGGGGCTTGCAATTGTTCCCCTTGAACGAGGAATTCCCAGTAAGCGCGAGTCATAATCTCGCGTTGATCACGTCCCTGCCCTTTGTACACACCGCCCGTCGCTACTACCGATTGAATGATTTATGAAGCAGCGTGTCTTTATCCCTGTCTGAAAAAGACTGGGTAACCCGAGGAACTTCTTTCGTGATTGGGATAGGGGGCTTGCAATTGTTCCCCTTGAACGAGGAATTCCCAGTAAGCGCGAGTCATAATCTCGCGTTGATCACGTCCCTGCCCTTTGTACACACCGCCCGTCGCTACTACCGATTGAATGATTTATGAAGCAGCGTGTCTTTATCCCTGTCTGAAAAAGACTGGGTAACCCGTGGAACTTCTTTCGTGATTGCTATAGGGGCTTGCAATTGTTCCCCTTGAACGAGGAATTCCCAGTAAGCGCGAGTCATAAGCTCGCGTTGATCACGTCCCTGCCCTTTGTACACACCGCCCGTCGCTACTACCGATTGAATGATTTATGAAGCAGCGTGTCTTTATCCCTGTCTGAAAAGACTGGGTAACCCGTGGAACTTCTTTCGTGATTGCTATAGGGGCTTGCAGTGGTTCCCCTTGAACGAGGAATTCCCAGTAAGCGCGAGTCATAAGCTCGCGTTGATTACGTCCCTGCCCTTTGTACACACCGCCTGTCGCTACTACAACGGATTGAATGATTTAATGAGGTCTTCGGCCCGATGTCCGGCGCGGCCTTTCGGTTGCGCCGGTCTGGTGGAAAAGATGACCAAACTTGATCATTTAGACGAAGTAAAAGTCGTAACATCGTAAAAGTCGTTTCACCGGCGTTGCCGCCGCCGCCGATTTTGGGACCGGCGCACAGGTCTACTCTAGAGACCGGCGCGAGCACAATGCCGTGGCGAGCAGCTTCTGAGTGGCGCATGCGCACTCTCTTCGTCGAGCTTGTCCGCGCTCTTCGGTTGACGCGCACACAATTCGTTTGCCAATCTTGTACCATTTATTCAAGGCAATCTTGTACCATTTTGCCTTGAATAAACTTAACCAAACCAAACAATTTTGTCGCCCTCTGCTTCTCTACCCATGCTTTTTGGTTGACGCGCGCGTTTCTTCTTGCTCTGTGCACTGTGACCTTGACTTAGCACCGAAAACGTCTTTCCTCACAAGCATTGCGGTAAACGCTCTGGGAGCCAGACAATAACTACTAGGTTGCATCGGAAACGAAATCTGGTCCTGTATGTATACATATGAGAGCGAATTCCGAAGGCTTCCCAGGCGTTTTCTTTTTTCTCTCCGTGTCGCTGGAATCCCCGCTATTGCTGGTCTACACGCACATGCGATTTATAATCCCTTCGAGCAGACACAGAATCACGTGGTCGTCGATCAACGTCTAGTAAACCACGGCCGTACTTCCCAAATGCGGCTCGCATGCTGCCATTTTAGTGACTGTCGCTGCCGCGCGCAGTGCATTGTGGGCTAACGCCAGCAGCGCAGAGCGCGTGAAACAGGAACATGCTCTATCTCCGCGCCGGCCACGCGGAGTACGCTGAATGTCGCCGGGCGCGCCGGCTACACCGTGATGCCAGGCTATAAGTTCTCCACTTTTCGCCGGCGCTGGACTATATCTAGGCGTTTAACAGGCCGTGTGGCACATAGTACATACATGCATAGGCGTGCGCACGAGGGGGGCAGAGGGGGCGGCCGCCCCCCCCCCTAGTCACCTAAGAGAGGGGGGGCGCAAATTCTGCCCCATACATTGACTTAATAGGGAGGGGGGGCGCTGCGATGAACATTCGCCCCCCTCCTGCCCCCCCTGAAGGGGAACCCTGCGCACGCCTATGCATACATGCGTACCGTTACACACCGACGACCGTCAAGCTTCTCGCCTACCGGCCGGCGAAGAGATCGACAAGTGAGAGGTGAAAGACGCTAACACGAGGCGATTGCAAAGCGCAAACACAGACAGTGTGGAAAGATAGCGGCCCGACCCGAGGCGGAGCTATGCTTCGAGAAGGTGGACATGTCATAAAATATGTCAAGAGAGGCAGGGGCGTTGCCAGAATTTTTTTTTTCGGATGGGGCACCTCCTTGATTTCGAAGGGGGGAGGGGGGGGGGAGAGGGCACCTCCTTGAAATGGTCATTTTTCGCTCTGTATGCCATGGCGAAAGAAGATGTCGAGGGGGGGGGGGGGGGGGGGGGCACGGCTCCCCGCTGAAGAGAGGCGCCGACCAAAGTTCTCTGTGGTCTTGCCCGGTTGCCTAGACGGACGCGGGTGCACGTCGGTTGCTCAACGAAGAACGCATTTGGACGGTAGTCTTGGAACACACCTGGCGCGTATGAACGCTCGTTTTGGCAGCGTCACCCGACGTATAGGGCTTCCTTTACACACAAAAGGCACGTGAATCAGCGTAAGGGACAGGTAGTGCTTTCGTTTTCGCAGAATGCATCGGTCTGCCGCGGACCTGTACTGAAACCACTGGCTCCTACCCTTTTCCCACGCTCAGGTGTGGTGAAATTGACTTTAGGTCCGCTATGGTGGGTTGAGTGAAGCGAAACTACCCACACCTACACGTTGCATGCTGATGCTTGCGGACCTTTCGTTACGTTGCTCTTTACACGTCCACTCACCGAGCTTTGCTGCTTCGACGATGATGAAGGTGCGCCGTCTCGCCGCGGCAGTTGTCACCGCTGCAACGTCTTCGGAGTAACGTCGTCCGAGCGCTTGACGGCGTGCAGTTCCACGATTAGAGGCGGCGGAACTACCACTGACACTGTTTCACGGGGCCACTTCAAATCCATACGGGGGCGTTGCCAGACGGAGCACAGCACGTACAGTGGAGCGCGATATCAAGGTCATCGCGCGAGCGTCGACCAGCTTAGCGTCCCTAGGGCCTAGCGGCACATTTTGGAACTAATTAAAATCAAGATTGCGCATTCTTCTCGCCCTCGTTGGCTGTTCCATGCTACGAGAATCGCCCCTACGACGAACTCTACACCCTTTCTCTCTATTTTAAGCATTCCGTTCCTTGCGACCAAGTGTATTCTGCGCTGGCTCTTATCTACGCGGACGATGGTAAAGCTGCTTCGTTTGAACGGTTGGCGAAGTTGCACAACGTACGTCGTCATAAAAGAATAAAGCAAATGAAAATACGCCTTCCTCAGACGGATGAGATCGCAGCTTAATGAACTGCAAATGATCTGCGCGCTTTATGCTGACTGCGCCCGCTATGGCGTCTGCTACGCCGTATGCTCTGTCCATGGCTGCGACACCGGCCACAACGCCGACCCGATTCCGACCTCAACAGCGATTAGATAGAGAATTATACCTACTTACGCTGTGACACAACTTACTGTAAGAGAACTACTCGAACGCGAGCGCATCGAAGACGCGCGTGGGCGTTGCACCGCTGTTTCTTCCGGCGAGCTTAGCGCGTGTTTGCCCGACCTTCGAGAATACGCACATGTTCGACGCGACTCAGAACGCCAACGACAAGAACTGTGTGCGCAAACAATGCGAAATCCGGAAACGTGCGAGAAGCGGACAGAAAAGCAAAGAGAGAGCAAGAGCGCGTCGAACATTTCCAGTGTCCAACTTAAGACGGCCGCACGCATGACGCACCGCCATGCGCACCGCGCCGTCGTCTGCCAGCTGCCAGAAAGAAATCGTTCGGACAGTCCCGCAGGCCGCCAGGCACACGAAAAATTCCACGCATCTCCACGAAGTGAATCATGACGAGTGAGCGAAGCTCTGGGTGTCGTATCGGTGAGTTACCGTACGTTACCCGAGCGTTGCCCCCTATAATGTAAATTGAGTGACATAAGGTGACAAAGTAGCACAAAGAGTCAACGACAAAGCTAGGTCCTAAGGTCCATAACGTCTACGTTGAAGTCGCCGACTAGTATAAAGGGTTTGTGCTTGTAGGTGGTTCATATTGTTCTGTCACAATTATGATTGATATTAGTCGATTGTTAAACCTTTTTTTGTGTCTCACATATGTTTCGACTATACCGTACGTTACCCGAGCGTTGCCCCCTATGTGTAAATTGAGTGACATAAAGAGTCGACGACAAAGCTAGGTCTCGAGGTCCATAATGTCTACGGTGAAGTCGCCGACTAGTATAATGGGTTTGTGCTTGTAGGTGTTTTATATTGTTTCGTCACAATGGACCTTTCCAGAAATCGCAGCGCCGCGCCTTTCCCTGGTGGATCGGCGCTGGGGGCATTATGGGAGAGCGGAGCGCCGGGCGGGCGGAGCAGACGCGTTCTCGCTTTCGCCTGCTTTGTTCGCGCGCCGTGAATGGTTTTGGATGGTGTAAGGTGCTGCTGTTGTGAAGAAATGGCTACTTCTGAGCGCTCCGACTTTCTTGCACGCAAACTAGACTGTGTCGTTCGTCCCAAATAGCCAGAATCATCACTGAACATGCTGAAGAAGAAGGAAAGCGGCGGTCAAACATGTTCTGTTCTTGGATGTGATAACTAGAGGCCGGATTTTTAGGCACTAAAAATCGTGTTTTAGGCGCCAAAAAATAGGCAGGAAAAACACAGTTTTAGGCCCCCAAAATCGGAAATATAGGCACAATAAATTTTTACAAAAACTCAAATTTTCGAATAAGGACGTGCGCGACCTGGTCTGCGACAGGAAAGCAAACAAACGTTATATTTTATGATTGTACAAAGGCGTTAATAATTTAACATAGCCATGCAATGGTCCCTTTTCGGGCACGGTTTCCCGAACTCGGTGTCTCCTTTTATTGTCCAGAATGAAAGTTAAGTGTCCACCATCGAATAAACACGCTCCTGGGTCTGCTTCTTTTCGGCATGGCTGGGAAGGGCAGCACACGATTCAATAGCCAGACCGCTAAAAGGCCAGAAGGGTCTGTTAGCCTCGTATTGGCCGGGTCTAATAGCGCAGGGTCAATTTCTCCTCTTTGTGACCACAAAGGGCCCCTTACCAGGTGTGAACGTTTCGAGCTAGAAGTGTAATGCATGAACTGCGCTAACGATCACGTCTGCCAAGATTTGCAACGCTACGTGCCCCGGAAGGCAACGCTACGTGCCCTTTATCTCACGGGCGCGCGCAGCAATAGTGAGTAATAGCTGAGCGGCTCAGCGGGCCAGCGGACCCAGCGGAGGAGCGGAGGGGGCAGCGGAGCGAAAGACAAATGGAAGAGTAATAGCTGAGCGATGACCAGCTTGCTTCAGCGGAACGCATTGCTGCGCCACCTCTTGAACAAGGTTGAAGTTACTGTCAATCGAGCAGAGGCTTTGCTTGGAAAACGCTCCCACGCTCGTCCGCTGCGCGAGCTTCGCTGAGGAGACGAAATGAGCGGGTGAGCGGCTCGCTCCGTGAAAACGCTGGCCGTGCCAGCGTGCCGCGCATGCGCAGTCGGCGTCTCCGCTCGTTCGCTGGGCCCGCTGGCCCGCTGAGCCGCTCAGCTATTACTCTCTAATGTGGGGGACGTGAAGTTCAGCAAGGAATGGTCCTGTGTATGTCACAGTAGTACATGAAACTGCGAGAATTATTCGAGGCTACATGTGTAATTTGTGCAATCTGTTGATTGAATAGAAGAATGAAAGTTAATAGAAATATTAAAAGATACAAACGGAATGTGTACGCGTTTTTCTTTAGCTTTTTTCTTGGAATCGAGAGCGATGCGAGACTTAGCTGCCTATATTTCTTTTGTGTTCGTGTTCTCGCCGTTCCCGCGTCGTGCCGGCGCCAGCCCTGACAACGCTTAGCATGTTTTTGGTGCATCGTCCCTTACAGCAGTTCCAGCTGTGCGACGCGCTGGGTCGT
>JALIZH010015662.1:0-95518 GCA_030522465.1 Rhipicephalus appendiculatus
GATGCAATACGTAGACTGCCAGAGAACGTTCGGCGCCGATGTTCACTTTACTCTCCCTTGGCTGACTTAGGGCGGTTTCTTGCTGCACTTCCCGAAGTCGCACCTGGTCGACATGTCGCCGCTGTTCTCTTCCTTCCGTATCGACAGTGAGCAACCGTGCCCCGTTGCCAGCAGTCACTGTACCATCCTTTAAAGGCGTTATCATCTAACCAAGCAAGAATTTAGCTCGTCGATATTGCAGCGACCCCGCTTTATTCTTCTTTAGTGCTTCCTTGATAGTGCGCACCGCTCACTCTGCTGTCCCGTTTGACTGCAGATAATTGAGGCGGTTGTCACGTGACGGATGTGGTTATCCCGAAAGAATGTCTCTGTCGCCGCAATGGTGAATTGGGGCCATTATTGGACACAACTGTGTGAGGCGGGCTGAAACGGGCGAAATTACTCCGCAGAACTTGCACTGTGCTATCAGCCGTCGCTGTTTTCGGCGGAACCGCCTCTATCCATTTCGTCCCGTCGCCCACCGATACAAGGATAACGAGACCTTCCACTGGACCAGCAAAGTCGACATGCAGACGAGACCCGCACTTATCAGCTTCAGGCTCTATAACCAGGCTCTATAACGTGGTGCACAGCCGGATACCAAAACAACGCGCGAGCGAGGCTCTTCATTGCCGTGATGTCTGGATGGCTTTTGTGCAGATCTTTCAACAAGAAAGAACGCACCATCTCCGGCAAAATAACACGGCGGTGTCAATAAACTAATCCATCGCTCATTGTCAGCTCGCCCCTACGAGGGAACAAATGTTGGAAACGCGGTTGTCCTGCACTGAATTCTCCTGGCTAGCCCGGCAGAATCCACGTCATTACAGAATCCACGGCGTCCATAACACCTATATACGCCGAGGTGAAGGCAGCTGCATTAATCTCTCAGAGGAACCGTCTCAGCCAGATGAAGTCTGGAAGGGAGATCCTGATAAGGGCGGGCCTTCCACCGCACCCCCAAAATTTAGACGAGGGGGCGCTATAAATACCAGAACCAGTCCGAAGACATATCTAGATCGCCCCTATCCCTAGGAACATGACCAAGAACCGACATAAAGGAGAGAGGAACGCATACAATGGATAAGAAAGTGGCACCTGCAGAGGCAATGAGAACGTGCGATACATAGACGCTCCCGGATATAATTGGAAGCGCTCAATAGTCAGAACAGTCAGCAGTGACACGAGAGTACGACGGAAGTCACGCTGGTAGAGACGAAAGTATTTATTGTTCAAACCTACGCCCCAAAAATTAAGTATGCAGCCCAAAGCACAAGCAAGGCAACAAGTTCACTGGTAACAGCGATCACACTCCTTGGCCGTCAGAAATCCGATGGTCGTCAGAGTAAGTCGCCTTTTTTTAGATGAGTGATCGAAAGTTCCATCGCTATCGGTGGTTCTCGCGAAAGCTCCCCACAAAATTTAATGGCCGCGTCCTGCGCTTAACCTTGAAACACGCCTACCCACTCGGAGTTCAAGGACGACAGAGTGGTTTCTTTCTCGCCGTCACTGCATTTCCTACAGGCGCTATCCTCTGCTCGCCACTTATTTAAAGACGATAGTCTTTCTTCGGATACTTAAACGGAGAAATTTTGGTCTGTCTGTCTGTATGTCTGTATGTCTGTATGTTTGTCCGCACGTCACACGATTCAGCCGCCCGGCCAAAGTTTAACCACTTTCTGAGCGCCCAGCAATCTTGCACAAGTATTTTTGTTCATACTTGTGAACATTGTCGATCAAAAAGCAAATGTTACGCATGTCTGAGGAGCAACGTCAATAAATAGGTAGTCTCTGGTATGTTTCTTTATAAGAAAATACATAGATACGTAATTATGAAGACCCCAGCGTTTCTTAGGCTGCGCTCAAAAAGCGACGCTATGCACGAAAAAGCCCTCGGCCGACGATATGTTGCTGCTGGGTTCTGCACAAGGTGATGTTTCTCGACAGCACTACCAGATGGCGTCCATGTCTCACGCAGCACCTCTTCTATTTTATCAAGGCCAGCCAGATGCGGCCGATTCAACATAGAGAAAGCGCTGTCTGAGGCAAGGCAAAACAGTGTAGTACGGCCGGCAGAAGACTATCGTCTTTCGACATTTGCGGCGAAGCACGCAGATACGCGGCCAATTTTTCTTCAGAAAACACGTGGGCAATATCCACGATCCAATAGAATATTCGCACTAAGCAGTGAGCCCTTCCGGATTTCACGCTTTTCGGCTGCACACTTTGCGTTTTGTGCGTTTTCGGCTGCTTTCGTAGTAGAAAACGCCTAAAACGAGGGGATATCACTGGACCCGCACGAGATTCGTGCGACTGCACGGCAGAGGAGCATAGCATACAATTCACAACCGATATCTCTCGCGTACGGAGTAATCGAGAGCTTATTTTCTCATGGCGTCGCGTCAACAGATTGCTGGCGTTAGGAATAGTGCCGAAAAGAGGAGACATGAAAGTACAGAATCACGCGCTCTTTATTTGCAATATCAGAGGTTGTTTAGTGGCCCTTCGACAGAACAATCTTAAACGATCGCGAAGCTTCCAGAACATTGCAGCGCGCCCAGCCCCGTACGGCAGTAACAGTTTTTGCCGGTGAAACCCTAATACATCGAATTAAAGAAATAATGCTGCGCGGCAGTGTGTACATGCCGAAATTTCTGTATTATAATAAGCGACCTCTCACTCACTCCGACTGTATATGACATTTGTGTGTGATGTATAAAGAATAATTAATAATTAATAACAATTGTTGCTGTTTGACATCCGAAAATCTCGATATGATTGTGAGGGACGCTCTAGTGGAGGGCTCCAGAAATTTCGACCAGCTGCGGTGCTTTAACATGGACCTAAATCTAAGTACACCGGCAGGAGCGCCGCCAGAAATTTTTTTCGGGGGAGGGGCACCGCCTTGATTTCGTGAGGAGCACCTCCATGGAATGGTCATTTTTCGCTCTGTATGCCATAGCGAAAAAAAAATTTCGGGCAGTCGATCGTCATCACCACGAAACCGCCGCGGCAGGGGGGTACACAGGATATCGTGCGGCTTGGTCATATTTGTTAGGGTGGCTTGAGGCTTGCTACAATTTATTTTTGCTTATTTAGACACATATACTGATACCCTTGTCATTAAACAAGCAACCAAAGGAGCATGTTTGCGCAATGAGGAAGGGTATACATCGCTAACCAGCATCGAGTAGCACTAAGAAAGATTTCCGCTGTAAATCACCGCCTGCTTATTGCAGGTATGAATTTCCTCGTAGAATCAGGCGAACAAAATATCGCTGACGCACGCCATTCTGCGGGGCTGCTTTTTTATTTTGTTAATTATAATGAAGCTATCATTTGCGTCCGCATATTTATTTTGGTCTTCAAACAACTTGCAGCTGCTGCCTTGAACACATTGAAAATGTAACGCGAGAAGCTTGAATTTCTTTTGGGGGAGATTTACATACGTCATGATATGGTAATTTGACGTGGACGCAACGGCCAGCCTGGGCCCCATCCTATAGCATTTTACTATCTGTATCAGACGTTCAAATCATTCATTGCGAACGCCGTCGCTACCCTCGCATCGCCGACCTTATGAATATAACCTTTTTTAACCTTCCAACTTCGCATAAAGTTCCAATAATGTATGCATGCTTGCTATGTACCCGCTTTCTAGCCTGCGCTTCACGACGTTCGCCAACGACAAAACGTTATAAAATATGAAGGGTGAATTAACGTGGACATGAAGAGGTTGCACTTAAAATGTAAGTGTAAGATCGATTAGAGAAAATGACTCAGCTACAGGGGCATGTAACCTTCCCACGTTCGAAAACGCCGCCAAACTTGGCTGCACATTTATTTATAGTAAATTGTCGTGTGTAAATATTCATGAACACCCTATATAATCAGCAAGCATACCACAGATATAGCGCGAAGGTTATCCGTTAAATAGTTTACAGCGGCCTTGTTGATTCACCACACTTCACTTCATAGAAACATCACTTGAGTGCCACAGTTCCCAACTGGGTACCTTGCTTTTAGCTATTTTGATGTTATCTCGGAGACAAGTTAATTAACATAATTACCCTCGAAATATTGGCCTCGATCTATACAGATACTCGTGAAAGTGGTTTAATCGAACTATGTAGTCATTGGTTGCCAAAAGCTGCGTAAAGTTTTTCCACCACTGTTCTATCATCATGGGCGGCAATAAGCGCTCGAAAAGAGCTCCCATTTATTACCGCAAGCCATCACCAAAATTTCAGGTCCAACTTCAGCGCGCGAGCCTATGACGCCATTTTACAGCTTCAGCTTTCTCCTTCTACCAATTAACTAAACTTGTAAGGCAAGCAATCCGAGAGGACGGCTACTTTTCTCATTCACGTGGCAGGTCCCGCTTTTAGCATCGACATAGTTACGCAATACATTTATTTCTTTATGCTCATAGTGTCCCATTTGGTAGTGAGAACGACACCAAGAGCAGTCAAGTCCATCGATGTTCTTCGGCTATGAGGAAGCTAGAAAAGCAATCAGGGGTAGCCTTATTTCTTCTCAGATGTTTAGAGAAATGATATTGAAATTTATTCCACATCATTAACATTACATTGACAACTACTTCAGGTAAATTGTGTCCTTATTTGTGACATAAACACGGTTATTCAGTCACGTGAGAGAAGTAGGCAGTTTAAGCAAAGACACACGAGGCGTCGAGCTTCCCATAGTGCGGCTGAACCAGTTTCAACGCAGTGAGCGTGTGCCACGCCTCAGTAAAGTAGGATGCGCGGCAAGGGAAACTCTTGACATGAAGCTTGTTGTCGGCGTAAACCCGTTCCGTCGATAGCTCAGTTGGTAGAGCGGTGGACTGTAGAGGTGTGTCTCATGCGGACATCCATAGGTCGCTGGTTAGAATCCGGCTCGACGGAGCTTTTTTTTAGTTCTCTGGTTCCTCATTATAGTTATGGGCTGTTTCACCCGAACTCAGAACTTTCTGTAACGAAGTATTACGAAAAAAGTTACGCATGCATAACCGAACCTTGCAAGAATGTTTGGGCGGAGAAACCTGTTTGTTCCTCTCATTAACACCGACTCAATGTCGCGATGCATAGGAAAACGAGGTCCAAGAAGGCTCGATAAATAGTTAGCGCTTCCCGCGTTCTTTCAAAATTTGCGCTCATGTGTTGAAACATAAAGGGTTTTCTTATTCTTGTTTAAGAATGCCAGTCGTTTATGGGAAATTTATGTGAATCAGCCGCCTGCAGCCTTCCTTCCCACACACTACGTCAAACAAGAATACTGTTCCGCAGCTAAGTATAACACTAGGATGGCTCATATTTAGAAAGCTTTTATTAACTTTCTAATTAAAACCTTGACGACGCTGTTGTATGCCATCGCCATTTACTGCATAACGCTTCTCCAAAGTCGCTAAAATTGTTCGTAGTTGCAGATATGTAACATCGAATTTTAATTGTTATATCAAAAACGAAAGCACCGTAGGACGCAGAGAACATGAATGCAGTGTAAAGTCAGACCGGAACTATCGAAATTTTACTTACTGCGGACAAGGTAGGGAGAAACACTCTGGCTTAAAACCGGGCGGATCCCACACTTTGTTCGAATCAATCCATCCGACGCAGTCAGCCAGTAACAGCCCACGCGGGATTTTCCGCTTGGAACCCAGTATATCGGATTCCTTATATGTGTGGCGCTACCTTAGAAGGCCCGACTGGGCGGCGCGTGAACACACTTCTCCTTGAGCAATGGGGAAATATAGGAAGCGGTGTACGTTGACTCTTAACAAAGCAGTGCCGCAAATGGAGTTGCTGCGCAAGCTTTGCTGATACCGAGGTTGTGTTTACACAGAGGGATCAGACGACACGCGAGGTGGTTGAAACCTTCCATATTATACACGGAGAGGTAAAGATTGTATTAGTGAACCCTTCCTGGCTCTGTGTCACAAAGAGACGGCGTATATGGTTTCCAATGAGACGCTTGTTGACGCCAAAGTCCGTACTATTGTACTCTGCTTGGCCTACCACGTGTTACGGTCATATATATATATATATATATATATATATATATATATATTGTAGGCATCTATTATGCAATTCATCCTCATTTGAGCAGCCATCAATCATCATCATCTGTTTGGCTGCGAATCATCATCGTTTTTGGGTGTGCGCTTCTTCATCGGATCCGTGGCGCTTGTTCGCTCCCGAGTTCGCGGCCAAATAACCGTCGTTACAACCGAGTCGTCATACGTGGTGGAGGTATATCTATATATATATTGTGAAGGAACGACACAGAGACATAGATACAACGCCCGTACGCTAGGCCGGTTGTTCTTTATCTGACTTCGTCTTTCTCTTCTTCGCGCATGCTGCCCGCGCGACGGAGTCCTTGTCGTTCTTCTTCATCGCACTCGGTCATGACTGCAAGCATTGTCGGCGGAGCTGTCGACAATGTTTCTGGTGGGCGATGCTGGCTACATAGCGGCGGTCGCTTCCGGCCACGCTGCGACTTGGCTCGTGCATCTGCCATATATATGTCTGGTAGACGGCACTGGCTATATCGTAGTGGCCGGGCTCGGCGATGCTGGAACTTCACTTGGAAGTTAGCCAAATATGATTCCGGCGGCCGACACCGGCTATGTCGTAGTGGTCGCAGGTCTCGGACGCGCTGCGGTCTGGCTTTGAATGCTGCCAATGCCGACGGCTCTGGATGACGGCGCGGACTGTGTCCTTGTGGTCGCAGGTTTGAGCTGGCCTCATGATGGTTGCGGTCGCACGTATGGTCTAATTTGTCCTCTTCCGCGTTTGAGTCTCGAGTAGGTAGATACTGGCTGGAGGAAGGATGCGAGCGATCTCGGACCTTCCTGCACTCTACGCCAAGATTTTCACGGGTGGCCGAAGGCATCTCGATCGCGCTGCCTCTCCCTCCAAACTTGTGGATGTCCGATTGATCAGTGGCGATTCCCGTGAGATATATCCACTCCGTTGTGGTCCGCGCGGCCTTCCGGCAACACAGTGGTGGTGAAGATGAAGTTGTTAGCGTCGTACACGGGCTCACTCGCCAGGGAACAGGGCTGATGAAGATCGCCTTCCTCTGGCTGCGGTGTAGGCTCAGTCATGCTCGGGTCTCCGCTTGACGAACCGGACTGCCCCTCGATGAATGTGGCATTATCCATCGCTTTGATCTCTTGAAGCGATATCTCGCTGAGCAGTAGGTGAGCGTCACCGCACTCGGCCAATGACTACGTTGAAAGCGGAGAACCATGCTTTGACGCAACAAGGACCTCTTTCCCGGAATTCGCGGACAGGCCAGGCTTCCGGTGCGGTTGCTCGTGAAGTGACGTCCCGTTCTGCGACTGTCGCTGGTGGAAAGAGGTGACACTGACGTGCTCATGCGATAGTGAGACATGTGATCGTTTTCCCTTTGGCTGCGAATGAGATATGGCCTCGACGTGTATCAGGGATGATATGATTTTGGTTACAGACGCCGAGTCTGAGAGCAGAAGTGGTGAGCCTGGTCTCACCGTTGTGTTCGTCTCAGGACAGATTGAGACACCATCTGAAGGTGAGCTGCAATGCAAAGTTGCAGCCTCGAGGGTTTGCCCCTCCAGGGCTCTATTCTCGGAAATACTCGGGTTGGACTGGGCGGTAGCAGTGTGGTGGAAGTGTTTCCGTCCGAAAGCAGCAATCAGCCTTGCGCTCCACTCTGCCCAGGATTGCTGCCGCACGCCTTCGTATCTGTGCCACGCCGCGGCAGCATTTCGGAGGCGGTCTATGGCTACGCCCCACTTCTGTTGTTCCGTCCATGCCTTGCGAGCTCCAAAGGCGTCGACGGTGGCCCCCCAATTGTCGGCGTCGTCTTGGAAGCCGCGAAACTGCGGTAGTTCGATGGCAGCCAGCGATGGTGATACGGCTGCCGAAGCTCCGGAGCATGTCGACGCCAAGCAGCCGAGTTGGCGTGAAAGCTCTGCTAGGGTATACCGGAGCTTTCTGCGGCTCTCTGGTGAGGTCTGTTCGTGGTCTTGCGAGGCGGCTGCGGTCAACGCGGTACTGAGCGAGCACAGTGCTGGCAAGGCGGCAGGGAACAGAACAGATCCCGACACCTTCAAGGCATTGATCGTGACGTGGAGTCGCGTGATGGTGGCGGAAAGCTGGGCGGCGATGTCGGGCGATTCGCACGCGGAGCCAGTAGTGACGTCCGAGGAGTACTCCTCGATCCGTGTACTCACTGCGGCGGTATCCTTGGCCGAGGTAGCTTGAACAGCACCCTTAAGCGGCTCAGGTGCCGATTGAGTACTGAACGAGGCGTTATCGCAGCGGGAAGCATGAACGGCATTCCCGGGCAACGGTAAGCCGAGCACAGTCTTGGCTGCGTCGGGGTAAGCCTGCCCTTGAGCCACCGAGGAGGCCTGGACGCCATCCCCGGACGGCGTTCGCAGCACCAGGAGGTTATGGGGCACCGGGGAGGCATGAACGCCGTCCCCGAGCGGTGCTTGGTGCGGTGGCAGGTAGGCGGGTTCCATGGTCGAGGAAACGTGGGCGGCGTTCCTCAAGCTAGCAGCTGGAGTTCGCCAGAGCCTTTCGACGGCTGCGCCATTGTCAAGGAACGACACAGAGACATAGATACAACGCCCGTACGCTAGGCCGGTTGTTGTTGTTGTTGTTGTTGTTCTTTATCTGACTTCGTCTTTCTCTTCTTCGCGCATGCTGCCCGCGCGACGGAGTCCTTGTCGTTCTTCTTCATCACAATATATATATATATATATATATATTCTGTTTATTTCAAATAAACATCAGTTGCGAGTTCAGACCATGTAGTGTTAACTCCTTTTCTCGTCATTTTCGTTTGCAATTAACTGTTTTGTGAGAAAACGACGATCGTATTCAGAGACTATCGCCTCCGGATCCATTGTTGGTTTGGGTGACGTATACAACCTCACGTGTCCAATGAGTGAAGCGAGCATGTGCCCTACTATTTTTACCTTCTCGGTCACCCCATAATGAAACGAAATTCTTGGGATGTTTCCACATCCATAAAAGGCCCGTTTTATCACTGCCATATCACCACACTCACAAGCCTAGTCGTTGCTCTTTCGGCAGGTTCTACATTCGGATGCTCAGTGATCAAGTCAAAGAGGGCAAAGCTACTCCTAAAATGAGTGAATTAGCATAGGTATTTATCTTCCTGAAATTTAAAAATATAATGAAATTGCATTACGAACAACAGCAGGCCGAAAAGCAGGGCGATACATTATGCCTTTCAGGCGCGAATTATGATGCAATGTCAACGAATGTGTCGAATTCACATAGCATAATTGCAAGGCACTCAGTATTACATTCCAAGAAAGAAAATAAGTAATGTGTTGTTTTGTGTAAGTTTCAGTCATTATTTGTAATTAGTATGCAATCTAATACTTAATTTTTCTGCAGTCAGTCACGTTTCCTTTTGACATGGAAAGAATCAAAGCATTGGCTCTAATTGGGCGTGCAAGTAGTTTTTTTATTTTAATCATTTCGGGAAAAAGAAAAATGGTACTTTTGACTTTCGTCCATGAGCGCGGCACGTCGAATGGCCTGTCGAACATCGCAGCACCTTCCCCAAGGTGATCGATTACAGTCATACGCAGCACACGGAAGTGAAGTCAAGACATGCTGACTATGGAGAAGGTTGAGTGGATCCGATGAGCAATGTATCTTGCTCTCTTTTTGCCACAGCTTGACACAACTAGCATAAACAGGTTACGTACACAAATGTAACCACCGCCACTAAAGGGGTTATGATTACCTTTGGAAAAGTGTGCAAGTTAGCTTTAACTTCCATCAATCACGGTTCATAATTCATGCGCTAACTCGTGTACACTTTACTTGGAGCGCATGTACATTTAAATTTCAGAGATGTCTGATAAACTCCCCAAGCCTGAGGTTTCACACACAGATTACCTGGTCCTTCTTCTTAATTACTTTTTTGTGAATTTCTTATGTCTAAAGGGAAGCGCACATCCCATACTTCATGCTTAGGTAATTCAGAAAGTAATGAGTAATTCATAATATTTTTCATCAGAGTAAGAAAGCAATTCCATTTCCGCCAAGTCTTCATTCATTTCCGCCCAGCCGACTTTATAAAGAGCACTTTCCAGCTGCAACATAATTTGCAGCAATCGGCTGCGAGCCATAAAAAAAAAAGGCAGTAGAAATGCCGCGAGGCACCGGTGAGATTCGAACTCACGATCTCCTGTTTACTAGACAGGCGCTTTAACCAACTAAGCCACGGCGCCGACGAATTGAGGCTTTCCAGCGTTGCTATCGGTCGCGAGCAGCACGCTGCGATTCATGCACAGCCAGTACTCCGCTAGTGGTCGCAGTACACTGGGCAGTGAAAAATTCCACTCACGTATGAACGGAAGGCGTGCTTGGCGCGCTCAATAAGTGGCTGGCACGCGAAGCGAATTCTTGCGAGGACAAGCTGACAATGCAATTCGGTGTCGCATGCCAGAAAATTGGCTTCGGTTCATCTCCCCGGAGTATTTCTGCAATGGAATGTATCTTACAATAGCGGAGTCCCAGAAAAATATTCTGCGCATATAATCCCTTTAACGGCCTCATAAGGAGATACCAGCAGTAACTGTATCTCATGTTAGTGTCACTTAATTTATTTATTTTATTTATTGTCAGAGGGAAAACAAGAAAATGGAAAGCATTACTATTAGTATAACACGACACCAAGAGCAACAACGTCCATATAAACAATACGGTTAAGATTACAGATAGCGTGACATATCTGCAATCTGAACGCATAAGACTCTAAAAGTATAGTAACAGTGAAACCAAGGACAGTACATTGACACATAAGTACAGAAGGCGAAAAAGAAACCGGCAGATCTCACGCATTGTGGGAATCAATATAATGCGAAGCAGCCAGCAAGGAGCAAATCATGCTGTAAATAACATGCATGTCATGATTTACATGTTAGGACCTGTCATTTATGTTCGTCATAAAGGCACGTCACGCAATACCAATTTTGGTGTATACCAAGCTAGCGAAACGGTGGTGAGCGCACCATGAGCGTGGCGAGCAAGTCATGTTGCACATGACATGTCGTGATTTCCATATTACCACCTGCCTCTATGTTCGTCGTACGGTCAACGTAACGCAATACCAAATTTGTTGTATATCAAGCTAGCGAAACGGCCGTCAGCGCACCAAGAGCGTGACATGTAAATTATGTTGTACATGACATGCATGTCGTGATTTTCATATTACTACCTGTCATTTATGTTGGTCATGCACAAATGTCTCACCATACCAATTTTTTGGATATATCAACTTAAGAAAACGGCCGCAGGAAAACCACGGCCATTTCGTGTAAACCATACCGTTCATGACAAGTTATAATGATGATTTTCATGATATGACCAGTCTGTCATGTTAACCATACAGTCATGTTATGCCATACCAATTTTGGTATAAATGCCATTAACGATACGGTCAGGAGAGCACAAAGTCGTAGGCGGCTTGATAGATAGATAGATAGATAGATAGATAGATAGATAGATAGATAGATAGATAGATAGATAGATAGATAGATAGATAGATAGATAGATAGATAGATAGATAGATAGATAGATAGATAGATAGATAGATAGATAGATAGATAGATAGATAGATAGATAGATAGATAGAGGTCATTCCACGCCAACTGTCCCAGCCTTGGCGCTCGACCATCTGCAAGTTTGCTTGAAAAAAATTCAGGACTACTTTCCTAAAGGGAAAAAAACTTCCCCCAAATTTTTTTGCGAAAAACTTTTTTCAGTACCGCAAGCCTGATGTTAGCTTTTTCGGAAATCTCGAAACCATGGCTTGTAAAACGGGCTGTCGAAAAAATTCATTTTTCGGAAATTTAGGTTAGGACAAATTTTTACCTTTAGAACGATGGTAGGCTTTTTTACCTAAAATAAGTTTTACGAGCTTTTACGCTTTCATGGGTTTTTTATGCGACCTTGAATAAGGACAATATGGTCCATATTGGGTATTTTTTTTATAGGAAGATAACATTCAGCAAAATGTGATAGTTGGTATTAGCGTATTGCCAGAACGTTTTACTAGAGTAGAAATAACTTTGAGACGTATATAGTGCGAAATAAAGTGTACAGGTGGCGACAAAGTTGCAAAATGTTCATTTTAACATGTTTGGTCGTAAATTCAACATTGAGGTGGTCCTAGTAAAAGTATGTTGAATAGCAGATTGACTAGCAACCTTCATTGGCTACTCACTCAGAAAGATTTATGAAATTACTCTTGGTTTTAAGAGAGAAAAATATTTTTGAATTTGTGTTCTACCATTCTCTGCGTTTGCACGTGTTTATACGTCGTAGAAATGCGTCCCAGCAGTATTTACAAACTGCACAGACGCGGGGAACATCAAGACAACATAATGAACATTGTACGTGCTTGTTTAAATTATTGACTAAGTTTTATTAGTCTGAGTCAACGAGAAATACGAGACCTAGTAGACTGAATTTAACCACATGCAGCTGTCCGCTGAAGGCCTGCACCATATGCTTACGCAGCACCGGGAAGTGGTACCGAATTGTGCAACACACCTTCACCTATACGCTAAATTTAGGCATTAGCGCCTCTTCAGTATCCAGACTATGAGTAGCACAGTCTAGTTAAGAGAGATAGCATGTTGCGTTCAGTTGCTTGCAGTTTATCGTTGTTGTACATCTATATATATTTTAGAGTACCACATGTTTTTTTTTTTTGATAAATGTTTGCTGTGCTGTATTCCGAGATTTTGCCTGAGTTCATCTCTGACCGTTTGAATCCGTGACAAATATATAATGCACCTAAACCACTTCCATTATTATGCCAATGCATCAGGCAATATATCTAGGCTGATTGTTATATATATATATATATATATTTTTCTGAACAAACTTTGAAACGAAGAAAAAGCGAACTGCCTAATCGGCTGCAATGGAAATGAAGAGTTCAGTCATTGAGGCCGCTAGGCTATCTCCCTTGCAATAGTTTTATGGAAACAGCCAGTGTCACGGACATTCTATTCTAGAAGTACCCCATTGCCGAATATATATTTCTGAGAGCCGACATGTAGTTCTATTGTCACCATAGCACAAAAGCTTGTGCTACCTAAATACATCAACCATGTAGAACCTTCTCGGACCCAATCGTTCGGCCAGCGCGGCCACGGAGGGTCAGTTAGTGAAGAAGTTTGTTGTTAAGTGATAGCGTGGTTCACTCGAGCAGAGAAGATGTGTTGCTTGACGATGTAGTGCGGTCAGTCGGACTTTGAAGTGTCAAGGGATGATGCCCTGGGAGCACTGACAAGTTTTGAAGAGGGTCGCCGAGGAGACATATGATGACCGACTGCGAATGAGAGCGAACCGTCAGCGCTACTGTCTACGAGGAGTGAATCGTGAAGCCGGTGAATATGGAAGGTGCGTCACGGAAACCTGCGTAACAGTGCCCAGCTATGAGGTACAGTTCGCGGTGAACATCCGTTTTCTTTTGTTTACAAATACGACGTCTCAGTTACTTCTTGCGCTTCCTGAAGTCAACCATTGCTGCATTGCTATTTCTGTAAATGATAAGTACAACATGTTTGAGCGAAGTGCCGTTGCATGGCTGTTGAACCGAACCAACGCATGCTCAGGCTGCGATAACTTTCGTCGCCTACCCGTGTCAACGTGGTCGAGTGCATCCAACGAGCACCGATCGATATGGCTGAACGAAAGCATGGCAGCAATTAAGAAGCGACGCATTAACTCCCACACTCACAGAGCGGCTCGCCTTTCCCAACGAACGGCGGCGAAACATTGCTTCTGTCGCTCTTGCTCGCGGTAAATGAGGAAAACCGTGTTGCGGGCGGGTTTTTTGTAGGTGTACGAGTACCCCACTCCACAGCCATTATTATTAGACATCCCTTGAAGTTTCGGCCACCACAAATACGACGAGCGCTGCCTATTTCATTACGTAAACGCGAACAACGCCGAAACACACGCACCACGACGTAGGTAACAACTTAACACCACTCTCGGGGCTTACTGCCCCGAGAGTGGTGAGCAAGTTCGCCACCTATGGCGCTTCCATCGGCGTTGCACTAGGCGTATACAGGCGTCATGTCGGGCAAGAAATCGCGTCAATCTTTGCAATATAGTGTGGCAGAAGAGTAAAGTAACAAGCAATCATTACACAGTGCTAAATGCGCAACGAGTGTGTGGTTTAATTCTTCCCACCCACATGCAAAAGTGCTCCGCCATAATTCTTCATCGTCACCAGCCACATGCAGCATCAACAAATCGCACGTAGTACCTCACAGACGTGTAGCCGGTACCTCGCTTATCCGCAGAAAGACGAAAAATGGTGTTGTGGGTGCTGTTCTACATAACAAAAATTATGATTTGTGGCGTAGGGGATACCTTGAGGAAAGCCAAAACTTCAGACACAGTTGGCCTTGCCCCAACACGAAGCTGCGCTCAGAATTCGAATTAGGCAGTATCGTAATCATCGGCGAATTTTTAGTGGAAGTTGCGCATAGTGAGGCAGGGAGGGCGAGAGGGGGGGGGGCGCTAGGCCAGCACCATACATTGACATAACATATTACCCACAAAAGGAGGGGACCAGCATAGGCGTGCGCAGGGTTCCCCTGAAGGGGAACCCTCCGCACGCCTATGCTGGTCCCCTCCTTTTGGGGTAATAAGGATGCCACCACCGCCACCTTGACTATAGAACAGTTTCGCTGTTACTAATCCACGTGACTGCAACCTTGCTTTACCGTACTGCAGCGCTATGAACCGTAATGCAAGCGAAAGAGCCATGCGCGCCGATTATGGCTAAATAAGCGTCCTTGGCTCTAAACATCGCCGCCATAATGCGCCAGCGCTTCTGAAGGCGGCACAGGCCACGGAAGCGCCGCATTCCTCATAAACGATATGTTGACGGTCCGCGTGCGCGGTTCTTTCGCTTGAAGCGCGGTTGAGAGTGGTGCAATATGGCAGCGCATCACCACAGCGTGGCCTCCGAGATTAGCCAGCAACGGCGCGCCGCCGGCTAATCTCGGAGGCCATGACCACAGTCAAGTGGTTTTATTTCCTATTCAAAGAGGTCTCTTTAAACGCCGGAAAAAATGACCAGGCAGCATGCGCGTTGCCACGAAAACATGGATTGGGTATTTTGGAATACCCTCCATTACGTAACCGAATGCACTTGGCCCTAAAGTGAATATTTTAAATTTTGCTTATTTGATCGTAGGTATTTAAATAAATTATTAAGCGCAAAATAAAAAAAAACACCTACATGAGCGCCACAGGATGGCGAGGCATACTTCGTTCATTTCATTAGGCTGCGGCTAACCACATGCTTTTTTTTGTTCATTTGTTTTTGTTTTTTTTCAAATGCTTGGTGCTTCACGCGCGAAACACCTTGTATAAAGCAAGTGGCGTGATTTTCGTCTGTGTCTGAAAGTGCAGGGCTATACTGTGCATAATGAGCTCATAAACAAAAGCGCTCGCAGCGTATTTTGTTATACGGTGTCAGCTTCACAGCAACTAGTAGGTGCAGTTATATAAACAGAAGTGCTCGCAGTGTATTTTGATATACGGTGTCAGATTCACAGCAATTAGTAGGTACAGTTACCAATAATGCATTATTTTAGAAGCCTATCATACCATTGAAGTGGTTGACAGAAGCTTCGTCAGCAACGCGCTTGTAAAAGCAAAATGAAGCCCGGAAGCAAGCAGAGGCCGAAAAGACTGCTACATATAAGGGGCCCAGCGTTTGCAATACACACTCTGCGTTGACGTTCCTGAAGCCAGCGCCGTTGCGCTGGCGATTGGCGCCGTATAGGTTGTCAAATGTGAAGCACTATAGATTTAGCAGGACTAGGAAGCACCGTCTTGAATGTTCACTCGAACTTCGTTTATTGTCAGTCGAAGCCAGACTTGTAGACGTTACAGAAAATAAGTGACCAATTACAATAACAATTACTGCCTCAAAAATGTAATTGATTACAGTGGTCAGTTACAGCCCCAGAGAAGTAACTGAGCAATTACAGAAATGCAATCGATTACTTTTGCGTCACTTTCCCTCAAAATTTTGTTGCCGTAACTCAATAACTCATATTTACTCAAAACTATAACAGGTTACTGTGGCTTACATGGCAGAGAGGAGGCTGTGGGCTTGAATGAGGGATGGGAGGCTCAGTGTGGCTTCCGTCATACAGTGTCAGACGTTGTTAACTTGCAACAGGAGTTGTTTTTCAAAGTTGTCGCTGTTTCTTCCCCATCTCCTCGTTAAGAGGTCAACTGCTACACACGACAATGTCCCAATGTATGCGCTGGAGCGAAGGACGGGATTATAACGGAGGAACACTTGCGCGCACCAGCTCGTAGTTGCGCAGTCCTTCGGTGCTAGTGTCCACGTCCTCTATGAAGCATCGCGCTTCGCTGTTGCTGGCGCTCGGGTACGACGTTACAAGTAAGGTCAAGGGACCCCCGTAGGGACCCCCCGTTTTAGATGTGAAGCATCTTATGGCGAAGCTTAATCCGGTGGTGGTGGTGGTGGTGTGCCGCGTGCCCACCCTTACTGCGCATGCGCAAACCCTTTAAAAAAATAAAAATAAAAAAACCTCCTCTCCCCTCTCTCTCCTCTAGGCATCCCTCCCCGCGGCAACCACACCCTCACTGCGCATGCGCCTCCCCTCCTCTCTCCCCCTCTTGCCTTCCCCCCTCCCTCCTCTAGGCATCCCTGCCCGCGGAGTCTACACTCCCACTGCGCATGCGCATCCCCCCCTCTCTCTCCTCTCCTACGCTCCCCCCCTCTCTCCTCTACGCATCCCTGCCCACGGCGTTCACACTCCCAATGCGCATGCGTGTCACCCCCCTCTCTCTCCTCTCCTATGCTCCCCCCTCTCTCGCCTCGCGATGCCGACGCAGGCAGCGTCTGCTAGCGAGTTTCTTGGTTGAAAAAACCGACTGCTCGCGCTGCACAACCGTTCACTGGCCATCCCGTATATATGGCAATGGATCTTGACCTCCAAGGTGGTGCCGGTGGGAGATTTCTCCTGTGCGTTGTTGAACAATAAAAATTCGCAGCGTGCGCGTTAACTAAAAGCGGAGTGCGGGTCTCTGTGTCCAGTCGGAGGCTTCTGTCTCTCATTGCCCATTAGCAGCGATTGGCATGTTCCAGTAGGAAATACTGCTCCATCACTGCCTGCTTTGCGCCTCCCCAGTTTTCTCTCCTGCGCAACGCTGCGATGAGCGCCAGCGTCAACGCCGCCGCCAGTGTAAGCGTTAGCGCCCGCTGCTTCACATCTACACATGGTTCCCTTTAGCGGGAGATGGTGTAATTTTTTCAAGAAGAAGTGGGGGGGGGGGGGTGGGGGGGCCCACAGAGTGGTCGCATATTTTTCGGGACAAGAACTGCCGTGAAGGCTGTTTACAACTGACTGTGAAATAAAAATTGATTACCGGTAATCAATTACAGGACAATATAATAGAATAACCCAGAACGTTAGTTTTGAAAAAGTAATCGTTTATATTATAAAATTACAAGAAAATGTAATTCACTACAACTAATCGATTACTTCGCGTTACGTACAAGTCTGGTCAGAGAACTGCGTACCCTCAACCGCGTTTCTTCCCGCCCCTGTCACGCCCACGGTAGTATAACGACACACACACACACAAACACACACACACACACACACACACACACACACACACACACACACACACACACACACACACACACACACACACGCACACACACACACACACGCGCACACACACAAACACACACACACACACACACACACACACACACACACATATATATATATATATTTGGAAACCCCGTGTTCACGCCGAAGCGTAGACTATCGCAGCCATAACTTCCTAGTGGACACTATAGAGGAGCTACCGTAGTTTCTTGGAACGGAGACAGAGGTGAAGGGGTGCAGTTACTGGTATTTCTTATTCAGTAAGTGAAATCGAGCTAGTTTGTATGAATGTATTTTGGAATAGCGCAAATAAGACCTATCCCTTCCCTGCGAAGTGTGCAAATGTACCCAGTGTTTTGATGACGCAAATATACTATTTCAAAAAGGCGATCAATCAGCTAGAGAGGTAGCCGAAGTTTCTTTCATTGCGAGATTGGGAGATAAATGCATAAGCCACCCATCTTTATCCCTGTCTGATGAGGAACTTCGTTTTGCTGGTCTCAGGGCTGTAGAATGGTAAATTGAAATGCTGATTGTGTTTTTGCTGTTTGACGGAGTCGTTGCGCATGACCAGTTGTAGTATGTATTGCAACGTGGACGGAGCGGCGCTCGGGCACGGGCGCGCGCTCCGCTAGCACCTAGAAAAAAACGACAGGGCAGAATACGAACAGCCGACCCAGTGTACGGATGTTTTGTCTTGTTTCTCTGCATTACAATGGCGCAGACGACAGTGTTATGTTCTATTTCTGAAAAAATGTTAGCGCCTGTATCATCTCAGTCGCCTGTGTCCCTGTCTCTTATTCGCGCTATTCCAAAATTAAGACTTTATACGTAGGGACGGTAACTCGCAATAGCCACCATGGGGTGATACCTCCGGCATTTCTCTGCAAGGGGGGAAATGGTGACTGGAAGCGACAAGCGACGTCACTGGCAGATTGAAACACGAGAGGAGACGTCCGTCGAAAAAAGCATTCCAAATCTGCTTTAAGGCTCTGAGCATTAGTTTTCTATTAAAAAACAAAAATAAAACTTGCAAAAACATGCCAGCCAAATGCATTAACTTCAGGCTGATCACATTCAAAGCAGTGAAAATGAAGGAATAAGCCTTTGAACAGCGCTAGCGTAAGGGAAGTAATTTATTTCATATTTAATAAAACTGAAACTTACTGGAAGTACTTCAGCAGTTATAAGATTTTGTATAATTTATTTTCGACAGAAATGGTACCGGACTACTATTGCATACTCTAACTTTACGTTAAGCATACGTGTCAAAGTAAACTTCTGCACGACAAAAACATGATGAGCAAGTGTTACTGCTGTAGCTTGTCCACAACAGGTAATTTGTGAATGCGCGTGAAATCTATTCACAAGCTTCCAGAATATGCCGTGACATAAAATGAAAAAAAAAATCAATGGTGCCTTTTCACTTTTTATTTTAACATAAACTACAAGAGTATTCTGAGCATTGAACAACCTCTATGACACGCGATACATTCAACCTACACCTGCAACTTACACCTGCAAGAGAGAAATACACACATTCGATTTTCTTACCACTGCATTTCACCGTACACAACACAATTGTCCCTCAGTACGGTTGTATGCACATGAAAGATAACAACTCTTATTGTATCAAACTCTTAGTCGCACATATATAAATGAATTGCCCCTAAAAGCACCAACTATTTAATTCTGGAAATACCGCAATCACTCAGTTATATGTAGTGTAGTGAAGAAGAGTGGCCTCAGCGGCATTGCTCTTCGACTTAGCGGCGTCGCCATTGGCATGAGCTTGGCCGAACGCTGCTGACCGCTGGCCGTTCTCCCGCGTTCTCTGCTAATAAACCGCTCAGCAATTGGTGGAAGCTCCTCGGTTTCGATCGCCCTGGAACTTCGGAATCGCACTGTACCCTCCATCACGCCCAACGACGCTAGCGCCGCTCTTCCAACTCCTCCAACGCTTGCTCCAACCACTTGCTAAGAGGTTTATTACAAGAAATGCGGGAGTACGGGCAGTGGTCAGAAGCGTTCCGCCAAGAGCAGCAACCACGAGCTCCTGTCAATGGCGATGCCGCTCAGGCAAAGACCAATGACGCTAAGGCCACTCTTCTTCACTACAGTAGAAATATTCACCGCCAGACTCAGTTGTGCTACCAAATGTCCGCTCTGCGTACCAGACAATATTTCCGGTCGCCAAGCACGCATCCCCTTCTTGCGTGACCGCAATTCTAAGCAACAACAAGGACTTAGCAATCTGTGCAGGTATCGTAATACTGGAACTGCAGAGATTACTCGCGATTCATCCGATATATGAATAGGCGGGTTCCCGCCGGCGCCGTGGCTTAGTTGGCTAAAGCGCCTCTCTAGTAAACAGGAGATCGTGAGTTCGAATCTCACAGGTGCCTCGAGACATATCTCTTAGTTCTTTTTTTGTTTTTTTATATGACTGCAAACGGAATACTCCGAATGGTGGCACTGCTAAAACATGGTGCCTTCGCCGGCTCCGTGGCTTAGTTGGTTAAAGCGCCTGTCTAGTAAACAGGAGATCGTGAGTTCGAATCTCACCGGTGCCTCGAGACATCTATCCTATTTCATTATTTTATTTTTTTTATGTGGCTCCAAAGACAATACTCCGAATGGTGGCACTGCTAAAACATGGTGCCTTCGCCGGCGCCGTGGCTTAGTTGGTTAAAGCGCCTGTCTAGCAAACAGGAGATCATGAGTTCGAATCTCACCGGTGCCTCGAAACATCTATCCTATTTCATTTTTTCTTTTTTTTTATGTGGCTCCAAACACAATACTCCGAATGGTGGCACTGCTAAAACATGGTGCCTGCGCCGGCGCCGTGGCTTAGTTGGTTAAAGCGCCTGTCTAGTAAACAGGAGATCGTGAGTTCGAATCTCACCGGTGCCTCGAGACATCTATCCTATTTCATGTTTTTATTTTTTTTATGTGGCTCCAAAGACAATACTCCGAATGGTGGCACTGCTAAAACATGGTGCCTCGCCGGCGCCGTGGCTTAGTTGGTTAAAGCGCCTGTCTAGTAAACAGGAAGTCGTGAGTTCGAATCTCACCGGTGCCTCGAGACATCTATCCTATTACATTTTCTTTATTTTTTTTATGTGGCTCCAAAGATAATACTCCGAATGGTGGCACTGCTAAAACATGGTGCCTTTGCCGGCGCCGTGGGTTAGTTGGTTAAAGCGCCTGTCTAGTAAACAGGAGATCGTGAGTTCGAATCTCACCGGTGCCTCGAGACATCTATCCTATTTCATTTTTTATTTTTTTTTATGTGGCTCCAAACACAATACTCCGAATGGTGGCACTGCTAAAACATGGTGCCTTCGCCGGCGCCGTGGCTTAGTTGGTTAAAGCGCCAGTCTAGTAAACAGGAGGTCGTGAGTTCGAATCTCACCGGTGCCTCGAGACATCTATCCTATTTCATTTTTTATTTTTTTTATGTGGCTACAAACACAATACTCCCAATGGTGGCACTGCTAAAACATGTTGCCTTTGCCGGCGCCGTGGCTTAGTTGGTTAAAGCGCCTGTCTAGTAAACAGGAGATCATGAGTTCGAATCTCACCGGTGCCTCGAGACATCTATCCTATTTCATTTTTTATTTTTTTTATGTGGCTACAAACACAATACTCCCAATGGTGGCACTGCTAAAACATGTTGCCTTTGCCGGCGCCGTGGCTTAGTTGGTTAAAGCGCCTGTCTAGTAAACAGGAGATCATGAGTTCGAATCTCACCGGTGCCTCGAGACATCTATCCTATTTCATTTTTTATTTTTTTTATGTGGCTCCAAACACAATACTCCGAATGGTGGCACTGCTAAAACATGGTGCCTTCGCCGGCGCCGTGGCTTAGTTGGTTAAAGCGCCAGTCTAGTAAACAGGAGGTCGTGAGTTCGAATCTCACCGGTGCCTCGTGACATCTATCCTATTTGATTTTTTTATTTATTTTTTATGTGGCTCAGAACACAATACTCCGAATGGTGGCACTGCTAAAACATGGTTCCTTCGCCGGCGCCGTGGTCCTCAAGAGAGTAAAGAAGATGCCGGTAAGAGGGTCAACAAAGTCATTTTTCTTTCAACTTCATAGCAACACACTTCCTGTCAAGCCTTGGCTAGAGCTAAAAGGACTCTTCATGCCCTGGAGTATAAATTGTATATTATTCAACAAACCAGAAACGATAGAGCACATATTTTTAGACGGCTGGGATGCCCTATTTTTATGGGGCTTTCTACAAAGGACTTTAAAGAAAGACTTACCGATTACTCCCTATGGTATTCGCTTCCTTCCTACAGATACAGCCCCCTATGACATGGTTATGTTAATGTGCATGCACAGCATATGGAAAACGAGAATGGCGGTACAAAATGCAGACGAAGAGGCTCGTTCTGCTAGAGAGTATTTTATTGAATATGCTGTATATATAAGAGAACTGTATCGCGTTCAGGAAGAACCACCAATATGGAGGTGAATGTTAGATGACCTGGTTGCATTGAAGCAGTTTTAAATATTCAACAGGTTGCCCTTCCTTTATAGTACCCCGAATGTTATGCCTGTTTCTTTTAATTTTGTGTGTGTGTACCTTGTGTGTTGAATATTTATGTTTGTGACATGACAGTGTAAATTATAGGTAATAAAAAAAAAGCCTATTTGGTTAAAGCGCCTGTCTAGTAAACAGGAGATCGTGAGTTCGAATCTCACCGGTGCCTCGAGACATCTATCCTATTTTATTTTTTATTTTTTTTATGTGGCTCCGAACACAATACTCCGAATGGTGGCACTGTTAAAACATGGTGCCTTCGCCGGCACCGTGGCTTAGTTGGCTAAAACGCCTGTCTAATAAACAGGAGATCGTGAGTTCGAATCTCACCGCTGCCTCGAGACATCTATCCTATTTTATTGATTTTTTTTTTTGTGGCTCCAAGCACAATACTGAGTATGGTGTCACTGCTAAAGCATGATGCCTTCGCCGGCGCCGTGTCTTAGTTGGTTAAAGCGCCTGTCTAGTAAACAGGAGATCGTGAGTTTGAATCTCAACGCTGCCTCGAGACATCTATCCTATTTTATTGATTTTTTTTTTGTGGCTCCAAGCACAATACTGAGTATGGTGTCACTGCTAAAACATGATGCCTTCGCCGGCACCGTGGCTTAGTTGGTTAAAGCGCCTGTCTAGTAAACAGGCGATCGTGAGTTCGAATCTCACCGCTGCCTCGAGACATCTATCCTATTTTTTTTTTTTTATCTGGCTCCGAACAGAATACTCCGAATGGTGGCACTGCTAAAACATGATTCCTACGCCGGCGCCGTGGCTTAGTTGGTGAAAGCGCCTTGTCTAGTAAACAGGTGATCGTGAGTTCGAATCTTACCGGTGCCTCGAAACATCTATTTTATTTTGTTTCTTTTTATGTGGATCCGAACAAAATACTCCGAATGGTGCCACTGCTGAAACATAGTGCCTTCGCCAGCACCGTGGTTTCATTCTGCTTCCGGCAGCCGAGCTGAGGGGTTCGTAGAATCATGTGCTCCAGTGGAGCGGCGATAGCGGCCAGTATGGGCCGCGGAAACAGGAACGCTGGCGACGATAAAGAATATCAGTTTATTTTGCCTCAACTGCCGAAAGGACGAATAGTCAACAACACCGTGTTTTTACACGGTGATGTACGTGCCAGGCCGTATAAGGTCGAAGATTTTAGAGACGCACTGACGCCGACGGGCCTGCTGCCCGATGTGGTGAGCGTCGGCGCGTATCAGATCAACCACTTGTGGGCGGTAACCTTCAACGATGCGGCTCCCACGAAACGCCTACTCGCCTTGAAGGAGCTCCAGGTCAAGGGGCGGCGCTGCGTGGTCGTCGACCCGCAGGACCAACAGGTGAAGCTCCGGCTGCACTGGCTGCTGCACGGGGTGAGTGACGAAGACGTGCGGGCTTCACTAGCAGCATTTGGCAAGGTGGTGGATGTGAGCCGTGAGCGGTGGCGCGTCCCGGGCATGGCAGACAAGTGCTCAACAGCAAGGACAGTGCTTCTGAAATTGAAGAGCGGCTTCAAGGTTGAGGACCTTCCACATCAGATCCGCGTAGATGGAGAGCTGGCCTTGGTGGTTGTGCCTGGTCGGCCGATGCAGTGCTTACGCTGCCAGGGCACAGGGCACGTCCGCCGCGAATGCAAGGTCCCCCGGTGCTCCCGCTGTAGACGCTTTGGACACGCTGAAACAGACTGCGTGAGGACGTACGCCTCTGCAACTGGGCCAGGACAGAACGAGACAGTTGCTGAGCACGTCATGGACGCGGCCGAGACGGAGGATGCCGCTAAAGGAGCCGGCAGCCCAGTGGTCCTTGCGCGAACCGGGTTGTCGGCACTGACTGACACACAAAAGGGTGTGGTGGCTCCTCAGCACATGACAGCACTTGTCAGGGGCCCCGCCAGCAGCTGAACCTGCACGGCTTAAAGAGGCAGCGGTGCTAGGGGAGGTGGACGAGGCAGCAGAGCCCCAGGGATGCACGTCAGGAAGTGGAGACGAGATGGTTGTCACCAGTGCCACCATGAAACGTGCGCGCGACGAGACGGCGGCACCTGACCAGACGGCGGCAACTAACAGCGAGGAGCCGCCTGCAAAGACTCCTCAAGGGAGGCGGATGACTTTGAGACCCACGCCGAAGATTCCGACAGGCAGGGAGCCTGGGGACAGTGCGAAACAAAAGAACGACGGCAAGCAGGATGGTCCTGGAGGCGGCTAGCCGAGGGCTGGTCGTGAAAGGTAAGCGCCATGCTCCGGGCCTACTCCTTTAGCGAATAAGTCACCATGGCACTGACTCCGTCACTGAGCATAGCTACGCTTAACGTCAGAGGGTTGGCGGCTAGGCGTAGACAAAGTCAGCTCTTGCGGTTGCTCACAGACCAAGATATAGACGTCCTAGCCGTCCAGGAAACCAAGGTAGACGGAGAGGAGGAGACCGGGAGCATGGTGCGCCGTTTCACTGACCGACATTACGCGGTCGTAAGCCATGCGATTGGAACGTCCGCTGGTTGTGTTCTTTTTGTGAAAAAATTGCAAGGCCTTCTTGTTCAGAGTGTACTTTCATGCCAGTCAGGTAGAATCGTTTATTGTGATTTCTTTTATTGTGCCACTGAATTCAGAGTAATATGCATATACGCACCGAATGGTGTAGAAGAGCGTGCTCAGTTTTTTTCTAACCTGTTTCAGTGGACAAAGTGTGATAAGAGGGTTGTTTTGTTAGGGGATTTCAACTGTGTTTTAAGTGCTCGCGATAGAGTCAATAGCACTGGCGTTCGTGACAAAAGCAGTGACGTACTAGGCAAATTAATAAACGAAAATGACTTGGATGATGTGTATGAATGTGTCGTAGCAAATCGCGAAGTGATGTACACGCGATTTCAAGGCAATAGCCATGCGCGTTTAGACCGCATATACCTATCCCTAGATATTTTGCCTATGTGTCAAAATTTTTCGGTTGAACCAGTGTCGTTTTCAGATCACTGTTTGGTTGTGTGTCGCATAGGCATGAAGAAACAGCGTAAGACATTTAACTGGGATTTATGGAAACTGAACGTGTTGTTATTAAAAGATGAACCTTTTTTAGAAGCAGTGCACGAGACCATTAATGAAGTGCTTATGGAAAAAACGGAAACTGTAGCAGAGAAATGGGAGTGTTTAAAGCAGAAGGTGAAAATGAAAGCGCTGGACAGATCGAGCTCGCTAAAATTCGAAGCGCAAATAAGAGAAAGAAGTCTGAAGAAAACACTGCAGCAGCTGATAGCCCTCGAAAGTCGGGAGCCTGGGACTTGTAAAGACGAGGTGCGCAGTGTCAAAGAAAAGTTAGAACATTATGACAAAGAGCGTTATCAAGGCGCCTGGGTTCGCGCTCGAGCAAATGATCTTGTCGCTGGGGAGACGCCCACTAAAAGGGCGCTCGGTCTTGAAAAAGCGCAAGGACGCCGAAACCACATTGATACGGTCTATTGCAACGGGACTCTCGCGAGCGACAATGAAACCATGGGACGGGCTTTTTTTGCTTATTATCAGTCACTTTATGCATTTCGAGAAGTGAATGTACACGGTTTTAAAGAAGAGTTTCTTCAGCGCATGCCGCGGCTTAGCGACGACACAAAAAAGCTTTTAGAAGGCAAAATAACGGAAGGCGAAGTGGAACGCGCGATTGGTCATTTGAACCCCGGAAAGTCACCGGGACCCGATGGCCTAACCGCTGCGTGGTATAAGACGTTTAGAAAAGAACTGTCCCCGGGGTTAGCAGAGCTGTTCAATGAGGCGTACGAAAGGAAAACTCTGCCGCCTTCTTTTAGCAAAGCGCATACGATATTAATTCCTAAAACGGACGAAGTGGAAAAACTTAAACTGGTGACATCGTATAGGCCCATATCGCTGACCAATGTTGACTATAAGATTTTTATGAAGGTTCTGGCAGCGCGACTTCAAGGTGTCATTAAAGAAATTGTTGGAGAGCACCAAACCTGTGGAATTAAAGGCAGAGCTATTAGCTCAAACATTCACAAGATGCGGTGCGTGCTAGAGTGTTGTGACGAAGAGTTACTTCGCGTTGCAGTGCTCCAGATAGACCTGGAGAAAGCTTTTGATTGTGTGGCGCATGATATTTTGTTTGTCATCTTAGATCATATTAATATTGGTTCCATCATCAGGGAGGGAGTGGCCTTGGCGTACCAGAACTGCACAACACGTTTAGTTGTAAATAAGTCTTTGGGGGCCCCCATTCACGTAATGCGTTCTGTGCGTCAGGGCTGCCCCCTCAGTCCACTTTTGTTTTGTATTTACATAGAAGCGATGTGTTTGACGATAAATGAAAGCGATAAAATACGTGGCTTCAGCTTGGCGGCAGCTGAAGTTAAGCTGCTGGCGTATGCAGATGACATTGCGGTGTGTTGTACGAACAGAGAAAGTGTAGAGGAAACGATAAGTGTGGTGAAACATTTTTGTAACGTCACAGGGAGCCGCGTTAACTGGGGGAAATCTCTGGGGCTTTGGCACGGAAGGTGGTCTTCAAAACCGAAGCATTTTGCGAACTTGTACTGGACGGAAACACCGACAAGGTACCTTGGTGTTCCCCTTGAATGTTATGAAGGCAGCGAAGATTATTGGTCGCGTCAAAGAAAAGAGACAAAGGAAAAAGCAGACAGGTGGAAAAGCACGAACCTGTCTGTTTTTGCTAGGGCAACTGTGTGCAACATGTTTTTTATCACTAAGCTCTGGTATGTGATGCAGGTGCTACATTGCTCAAGGATCAACGTGCAAAGGCTGCACAGAGTATTCGCAGTTTTTATATGGGGCTCGGAATGGGAAAGGTGCAGCCGGACCAATTTGTTCAGGCGCGTGAAGGACGGAGGTCTCGGTTTGGCGCACCTATTTGTGAGACAATTAGTAAATAGATTTTTGTTTTTCCGTGACGTCAGTGATCCGTTTTTGCGTACGGTATGCCAACGAAGGTTAGGCAGTGCCTTATCGGAACTGGTTGTCACTACTGAGAGCCGGCCCGTGACGTTGCGTGGCTATCTCAAGGAAGTGGTAGACAGTGTACGTTTTTTATCTGTTCGTTTTTCTTTGGATTATCTATCAAGTGTTAGAAGAAAAGAATTGTACAGAGATTTATGTGATATGGTTTTGCCAGTACCATTGTACAGGGCCATATACAGTGGAAGACCGGGACAGAATGTACTGAAGCGGGTGAAAAAGATGCAGGTACCTACAGGGGTGAAAACTTTTTTTCTTTATATTACACACAGGAACACTATCAGTAAAGACATTCACAGAAGAACGGGGCCTTTTTACACCATGGGGGGTCACACTGCTTGATATGTAAGAAGCCAGAAACAATAGACCATGTTTTTTTGCACTGTTGGGAAGGGGTATATTTTTGGGACATTTTGCAAAGGACACTAAAGAAAGATTTTCCATTGGATCCACACGGGATAAGGTATCTCGCAGTAAGGAATGATGATGGGGTCCCATTTGATGTAGTCATGTTGACCGGTCTCCACTGTATATGGCGTGCGCGAATGGCCGGATACCACTTCGACCCGGATGCTAAGCCAGCAGTAATTTATTTCAGGAAAAGCATGTCTGCATTCATTGAGTGTAGTAAAATACAGGAGATCGTGCCAGAATGGTTGTCAAGGTTTGAACCTCTGGCAACCCTTAAGTATTTTTAAGCGGACAACATCAGTCCAAATGGGACTGATGGCAATGCTTGTTCCTTTGTATTCTGTATCTGTATTCTATCCTTTGTATTCTGTGAGTGTGCAATGATTGCCCTGTACATTGTCCAAGCCAGGCAATAAATAAATAAAAAAAAAAGCACCGTGGTTTAGTTGGTTAAAGCGCCTGTCTAGTAAACAGGAGATTGTGAGTTCGAATGTCACTGTTGCCTAGCAACCTTTCTTTCGCTCTCTTTTATATCGTGCACAGTGCATTACTCCCAATAAACTTACTCCTGAAAAGGAGACGTTCAGACGGCACCGTCTCTTGGTTAAAGTGCCTGTCTAGTAAACAGAAGATCGTGAGGTCGAATCTCACCGGTGCCTCGCAACGTTTCATTTGCTCTTTTGTGTATCGTGCACAGCACACTACTCTGAATGAATTTACCTCTGAAAGCTACGATGCCACGTCATCACATGACATCGTAGCTCTGTCAGACGTGGTAGAGTGTACTAGAGCAGGGAGTGCTCGGAACGGCCGCATCGCCAATGTACAGAAAGTGAAGTCCAAACGGGGTCAACCCGCTTGTAGAGCTGCGGTTTGTAGCATGCAATGTGTCGTCGTTTAGGACTTGCGCGCGGCTCCGCCGAAGTGGTGCAGGGGTGGAATGCCCTGTTCCCACTCAAAAGGCCCGCGTTCGAATCGCAGCTGTAGATGGTAGGTTTTTATTTTTAGTGGCACCTTTTTTTGCTGTATAGTCTTTCCTTTGTTTCTTAAAATTAGCTTCAGTTCACTACGTATTGCTGCGAAAAGTAACCCAACACGTGAAGTAAAACAGAAGAAATTTGACAGCGAGCGCCACCGTACGCGAATATTTGCAGCGCCACCGTATGGGAATCAACAAACACGTAAATTATGGCCTCCGATATTTTTGCGAATACGATACTCGGCCTGCGTGCGCTCGATACGCTGCTTCCGGTTGCTGGCCGCTGGCTCACTGTAAAAGTAAAACTGAAAGTAGACGACCTTCGGTGAGCGGGAAACGGCGAAGGTTTCAATACTGCAAAAGCAGCGATGTGCTTTCGGTGTTCCTCTTGACGTTAAAAAAACAGCTATTTGGTTGGTAACTTTGATAAAGCGATCACGAGGTGCACGTAAAGAGGTGAATGTGTTGGCATTGTGGATACAAGTATACCAGGGGTGTTCGAATGAAAAGATATGAAACGACACTGTGGGTATAAATGAATACCGTATTCAAAGTATACACTATATCTGATTACAACGCTCCCAGTGATGAACGAACCGAAGTACTCCTTGTTCCATGCATAATTCATGTGGCCGTGACGACACACAGTCTTTCACAGCGTCCTCGAGCTTGTCGTCCCATTGAAAGCGTTTCCCTTTCAGATGTTTTCTTTTTTTTTTTCAGGGTAACAGACACGTGGAAATCGCAGGCGATGAATGGTGGCCAGTTTAACATCTTGCGCTGTCAGAAATCGGATAACGTGTCGCTACTCCTTTATCGTCAAATTTTGCGATGTGTGTCCGCACACGCACTGCCGAGTCAATTGGACGGCGCTCTTCATCAGCGCCGCTGCTGTATCCCGCGCATGCGGGAGCCCCCGCATGCTCTGATCCATGGCAGAGACTCCAATCGTGTCTTTAGATGTCTCGCTACGTTCTCCCATAGCGGCATAGGCATCTATGCTAATGGTCATGTTGTTAGGACGTTTTGTACCGTTTGATTTGGACACCCCTTGTAGTATTCTTGTACAACTGATATTGTGGACACATACGTTAAATAATAAATAAGGAAAATTTACGCTGTGTCAATGGCCAACCTAAGCCAAAATAAATGAATGATGGAAACGAACATTTGTGTCCTGCGTATGCGTCTACGATCGCCTTCTTGTAGGCGCGCTATCTTTTTCTCTCAATGGCAGCGAAAGAGCAAAGCCACAGTAGAGTGTACAAGAACAGGGGAGTGCCAGGAACGATCCAAAAGTGAAGCCCTAACAGGGTCAATCCGCTTGCGGCGCTGCGATCGGTAGTCTGCAATGTGTCGTAGAGCTGCGCACGGCCGCACCAAGGTTGCGCAGAGGTAGAATGCCCGCTTTCCACTCGAAAGGTCCGGTTTCAAATCGCAGCTATAGATGTTCAGTTTTTATTTTTTTGGTGTAAGTTCTTTTAGCTGCATTGTTTTTCCTTGTTTCTTAAAACTAGCTGCAATTGGTGCGTATTGCCACAGAAAGCCACTGAAATGTGAAGCAAAATATAAGATATTTGACGGTGATCGTAATTATTTGCAGCGCCGCCACACGGCATTCAACAAATACGTAAAGTATGGCCTCCGGAATTTCTCGTATTCGCAAAGATCTCGGAGCCATACTTTACGTCTTTGTTGAATGCCGTGCGGCGGCTCTGCAAATAATTACGCTTACTGTCACATTTATTGTATTTTACTTCACATTTCAATTTACTTTTGTGGCATTCTGTGGGTCGGTGTACAAGAACAATGAGCGAAGAATCCGTAGGTAAACAGGAAACAATGGATCAATATTCTGCGAAATAATTTAGCAGTGGCTTAGCTCGGCTATGTGACGATACACGTAGCGTGAGCTAGGCGGAACCGCTAAACTCAGCGTTTCACGCATTACACTAACTCTTTCATGTGCCACAGTCATTAACACACGTCGCACATATATCCAAACGGATTGTTTTCGAAGTCCTTCTCGAAGTTCGGAGTCGTACTGGCGCTTTCGCTAAGTTTCACCATATAGTCAATCAATCGGCGAGTCATGACATCATCGACCGCGTCTTGTTGTTGCTGCTGCTGAGATGGTCGGGCACGTCGCTCAGCCTCCTGGCGACACTTTGCTAGACGTTCCTCCCTTTGCTCCGGTGTCTCCGCAGCACGTTTAGCATTCTGCTGCTCGTTCTTCCTAGGCTGAACCGCTAATTGCCAGGCAACTACTTCGGGATCCGATGAGTTAAGCTTCTCCGCTCTTCTGCGCCGCTGAACAGCAATTTGGCTCTCCTTCTCCATGACTTTACCACAGTGGCAAACGCCCCGCTATACGTATGTAGCGCTGCGGCAGACGTGACCAAAGAAGCGAGCAGCGTGGCACGAGGTGCACGAGCCACGGGGTACGATCAGAATGCCTCGGCCGCGGCTATGACCTCACTCCTCTGGAATGCGCAGACCGACGAGGCACGCGCGGCGGCGGCTCCAGCGCGACAGCTGTGTGCTGTGTCACGTCACTGCTTCTCGCGCATGCGCAGCACGGCCCTCCATAAGCCACACGAAACTGCTCAACCTCGGCCAGTGTAGCTGACGTTACAAAAAAAGTATGTGCAGCCATTTACCCCCTCCACATGTCATGCTTTGAAGCCCAGAAACTCTGTCACTTCTCATTTTTTTTAGTTTCCTTAATATCAGTGGTACATTGCGACTTGCAGATTACAACAAAAAATAATTCGTGCCAGGCCACGCGACCAAGCACCTCTCATGTTATTTTGTTCGACGAGTACTCGACAGCTCTATAAACGTTCAGGGTCTTTAAACATTGAGCAGTCTTTATTTATGCAAATTACCTCTGATAAAAAGACTGTGATTTCTAAACGTGCACCTAAATCTAAGTACATGGGCCTCAAGCATTTCGCCTGCGTCGAAGTGCGGCCGCCCCTGCTGGGATTCGATGCCGCAACCTTCGGGTCATCGGTCGAGCACGATTACTACAGTCGAGCACTATAACTACAACCTATGTTAAAGTGCCCGTTGCTAGAAGCAACTTTATGAACTACAAATCTACGGCAATCAGTGAATTTGTTGGTGTGTTTTTGCATAAATCAGTCCGCTTCTTTTCTATTAGCCGCTCATTCTTTCTCTGCACAGCGGCGCACATCTTACCTAGCTTATAGGCAGCCGTAAGAAGACCATGAACCCCGTATATACCTTGCACTTTCATTTGCCTCTGAGAAGCGCGCTGAAGGTAAGTAACTGCAATTCGTCCGTTTCAACTGCTTCTATTATAACTGATATTCCGTGTTTGCACGCCTACCGTCTTTTATACGCTGCTACACTAGTTTGAATCACTATCGCCAAAGAGTATGTGTTGGGGGGAGGGGGGGTAGTTGGGCATTATTTTGAGAAAACCTGCTGTGCGGACGAAATGACAGCGTAGAAGACAACAGGATGGACGCAGTATGCGCTCAGGCTATGTTCGTCCTGACTTTTTTTTCTGTTTCGGTCCAAGATATTGTAACGCCATTCAATCTACAATAGTTTACTGGGTTCTACGCGTTTCCACATTAGCATGCCTATAAAAAACATCCATTTATCTAATGGGCAGCCTTTCTTGTTCTCTAAATATCAAGCCTATAGGCTGCGGCGCGCTGTGGTTTTGCTCTTTCGCAGCCGTTAAGAGAGTTGAAAGTGCCAACACGTTCACCTGCTTACGTACACCTGGTGATCGATTTATTAAGGTTGATAGCTAAATACCTATTTCTTTAATGTCAGGAGGAACACTGAAAGCACAGACAGAACATCTCTGCTTTTGCAGTATTCAAACCTTCGCCGTTTCCCGCTGACCGAAGGTTGTCTACTTTCAGTTTTAGTTTTACAGCGAGCCAGCGGCCAGCAACCGGAAGCAGCGTATCGAGAGCAGGCAGGCAAAGAATCGTATTCGCAAAAATCTCGGAGGCCATAGTTTACGTTTTTGTTCAATCCTGTGCGATGACGCAGCAAATAAGTACTCTTGCTGTCAAATTTCTTCTCGTTTACTTCACATTTTGCGATACTTTTTGTGGTAACACGTAGTGCACTGAAGCTTGCTTTAAGAAATAAAGGAATATAATACAGATATAAAAGGTGACACTAAGAATATAAACCCACCGTCTACTACTGCGATTCGAACCCGGGCCTTTTGAGTCGGAATAGGGCATTCTAACTCTGCTCCACTTTGGCGGAGCCGCGCGCATCCCTTAAAGGGCCCCTCACCACCCCGCATTCAAAGACGAGGGCGTGGTTTCCTGCTCGCGTTCGCAACCCTTCGCACAAGCGATGTATCCTCCTCGCCCCTTATTTCTTAAAAGCACGTGAACAAGGTCAGCACTAAGCGCTCGAACCTATCAGGATTTCGCGCTACTCGGAGACACGCTGTTATCGCCGCTTGCGCAGTCGTAAACACAAGAAATGAAGTGAAATCAGTTGATCGCGGACGATATTCATGCGAGACAAGGAAGTATCATAGAGTTTCATACTATAATATCTAGAGGGGAATCTGGCGCTATTGTATATGCGGGCTTCCTTCAGGGGCGCTTCTACCACCATGGGGATGATGGGAAGTACAGGCTTCGGTTCTGCTTTGGATGGATTACGTTCGTAAGATTCGCGACGCTTGTTTCCTGAGTGTCAAACGCAGTGATATGAATTCATTTCCAGTTGAAACTTGCTGCATTCTTTTGTACACAAAACTTATTGCAAAAAGTTTCCGCGACCGTGACATGAAAGTGAAACCTGGAGAAATTTAACCACCAGGGTATGCATTGCTCGGGCATTGTGGTCCAGATTTAGCAGCTGAATATAATGAATTATTTTTTACAACACTTGAAAACAAACACACTTGTTTTTTTCCTCGAAAGTACGCATTATCTATTTATGGAAATAACAGTACAGTATTGAGTAAGAAACACTTAACGTATTGTTTGCTGAGATGCCAGGTGCGTCGGTCCAAGTGGCCTGCTTCCAACGCATCTCTTGTTTTGTTGTGAAGACGAGTCACAGGAGCGTGTCGGTGCGTCTACTTAGCTTCGCCGTCGTCCAGCGCTGTGAGCACTGGAGTATGACGTACTCCACTGCTTACATGGTCACGTTGTAACTCCCTCCATTACCAGCTCTTAATATCTGCCCTTCGATATCTACGTGCACGGACAAAAGACGCCTCCTGAATACATTTGTCTTCGACATCCGAGATGGAGAAAAACGTACCGCCACAATCAGGTGCCTCTCGCACATAAAAACTTTCTACGCACTGTGAGTAACGGCGTGATTAATAAGCTCGTTTTGCTTCGGGAAGAAGCCAGAGCTTTGGAGGCAAGGGCTAAGAATTGGCAGACGAATTGCTTGGCAGGACGAGCAAACTGAACGTAGAAAACTGGACAATGTTTTCCAGGGCAACTCTGAGTAGCTTCACTTTAAACAGTAAGATTTCGGTATATCCGGTCTGACGTAACGAAATGGCCGCCTTTCCTTCGCGATTTGGTGCGGCGCGTTGCCATAACTTAAAGACTGCCATAGACGAACTTCCCGGAAGTCTTTGCGAGCTGGAGAGTCACGTGACCTCTACCGAAGCGTGACGAATCACGTCATAGCAGCGCCGCAAAATTTGAATGGAAGAGAAGTTTTTGCCCGGCGTTGCATACGTATCGGCACTTTGCCAGCGTCCGTGGTCAGGCCGTGTCCTAGGCGGGCCCGCGACCCACACCATGCGGCTTGGTGGTTCTGACGCATCATTATAGCAAGAACCAGAGTGAATAGCGACCTGCCGTTCTACCATTGGTGCCATACGTGACGTTTCTCCTAAAATCACGTGACAGCCCGTATGTGGAGGTTACCCAAATTTCCACTAAAGCAATGTTTTGGATATGAAAACATGCCATTGAAATTCCATATTGAACAGGCAATTTTCGCTATGTCTAAAGCAGCTCGCCGCAACTAGCAGGTCGCAGTCACGAAACTGTCCGCGCTAAAGGCCAGTCGGTGTACAAGAATAATGAGCGAAGTGGAGGGGGAGGTGGGAGAGAGTTCGCACAAAATGTCAGCCAGCGTTGCCATTTCAAAGAAGGCCTTCTCCATAACGCATATGCAGGCTGTCCCAGCTCTCACGCAGGAACAATAAAGAAAGTGGGGCGGGGGTCAACTGGCGTTACTCGAATTAAACCAAGTACATATTGTTCCCAACAGGCTGGAGTAGTCATTGCTAATTTTTCCTTAATGAAGTTGAATTAATTATTCATACATTATATTTGTTCATTGACAAGCACTCACCTAATATGTCAAAATGTCAATGAGGCATATGTAGGCAAGTTGAAATGACACCTAACTGTGCTATCTTCAATAGCGTACTAATCGCACGCTCATTTTTTTCCGACTGCTAAAGAAAGCCTTTTCCGGTTGTATAATAAATAACCTGTATTGTATGAAAAAAAAAACGCGCCATGTATGTTTATGAAATGTAAAACCGGTAATATTGAAAGAATGCCACAAACGTTTCGTTTTTAGCAAAAACAGTCTTGTATTTGCTTTTCAGCTGCATCGTGCAACTAAAGCGACTTATTCCTGCGAAGAACATGTCGCGGTGAGTATATTCGAGGAAGGTACAGTGGACGCAACTATTGCATAAGTGTAACCTTTTATTTATGGAGAAAAGAAATGGGACGATATGACCAAATGACCACAAAATAAAAAAAAGTTACTCCGTCGAGCCGGATTCGAACCAGCGACCTATGGATTCCCGCATGAGCAATACCTCTACAGTCCACCGCTCTACCAACTGAGCTATCGACGGAACGGAGCTGCGCACGCGGCAACCTTCTTATCGAGGGCTGCCCAGGCCGCGAGACCTACTTCAACGACGCTTGGAAAACGCCCGCAGTGAAACTGGTTCAGCCGCACCGCGTGAAATTTGGCGCGTGCGTACCTGCGTTTAAACTGCGTGCTTCTCTTGCACGTTTCAGGTGAAATAACTGTAAGTATAAATTAGGCAATCAACATAACAGTATGATTTGTGCTCTAAAACTGACACGTGAGAAGTAGTATTACTGCCCAAGCGCTCCGTATAGGTGGTCAACCCACGAAGCTGAAACGTCATGAACTCTTACGATGCGTCGAAGAATGTATTGAGGAGTATGGGCCTGTTAAATTTTTTCTGTGAAGATGGTGTCGGCATCAGTGGTTTTTTAGAAATGCTTCTGTTTTACCTTTCTTTACACTTCATTGGATGAAATAATCATCGTCATTTACAAAAGAAAGGAGTTCGCATTGGCTCATGTCTGGCTCCTGTTTTAAGTGACCTGTTTTTAGCGGAGTTTCACGCCTATATCTATAGCGTCACATATAACCTGCACGCAGTCTTCAGATATGTAGATGATTTTATTGTGTTCGTAGACTGCCCTTTCGAGCTTTTCCAGCATGAGTGTGATGATATCGTATTGAATATGCGTAAGTGTTTTCAACCCCTTGTTTTTACTGTCTAAACGCCTGTTAACGGAACCGTGAGGTTCCTAGATGTAACTTTATTGTTCACAGATCTACGTACGTGTTCGCGTTGCACACCCAGGGCTAATCAGGCGCTTTTACCATTTCTTTCATGCCATTCTAAATTGATAAAACGTAGTACCACCAAGCTGTGTTTTAATAATGCACTCGACAAGCCATGTTGCCATCTGATGCAAAACAGTTTCAATGAGCAAGTGTCACGACTCTTGAAGTGTGGTTATCCAACTAATATGTTGGTATCGGTAGCTCAAGGTGCACTGCGGCGCCTAAAAGCTAGTCGTGCCGTACCTAGCACCAACATAATTCATCCGTTTGACAAATGCAATGTAGCCGTCATTCCGTATATCCACCAAGTACCGCACAACCTAAAGAAAATAGCGGCTCGGGACAATGTACAGGTTGTGTTCTCAGCGCCAAAAAAAGCGCTAAGTTTCTGTAAAAAATTAATCCGGCGAAGATGAATAATGACTGCAATAAGAATCACAAAAGAAAGTTTGTTGAGTGTAAATCGGGTGTTGTTTATTGTATTTCATTATCTTGCCATCGTTGTTATATCGGACAAACAGGAAGATACCTGATCGATCATCGGCTAGAGCACCACTATAAATATAATAAGACGCCTGCAGATGGTTTTCTGACAATTTATTGCCAAGAATGCGCGTGTGTTCCTTTCTTTGACAAAACTGTCATAGTTAGATAGAGCAACTGGGCAATCTCCCGGTTGATGACAGAAAGTGAACAAATTCACTATTACGGTAGTTCTTGCATCAGCAAGACTTCACTAATGCTATATGACAAAGAAATCTGTTTCCTGCGGAAAGCGTAAAACTTATTCTATGTTTTGACTGGTTCCGCTCAAGTGTTCTTTTTCTGTTGATTAGCGCGGGTTTTTTTCTGGTTCTTGGATGTTACGAAGGTCACATGATGATGTGACATGTATGTGAAGGCACTTTTGCTCGATGCGATGAAGGAATAAACTTGGTTATTGTGAGTATAGCGCTGATCTGTCCAGTGTCTCTTTCGTGTTGTCCTTGCCCTGATTAGCTCTAAGAAACTGCATTTTTATATTCTCACCATTGCACAAGAGCTATAGCACGCAGCAAAAATTTTTACACCCTTAAGGGTGTAATTTTTTGTCCCATGGGCAACACCCTTTTAGGGTGTTTAGAAACACCCTAAACATAGGCTGTTTAGAAACACCCCTTAAAAACGTAGGGTGTAAGGAAAGACTACACCCTACTTTAATGGGTGTTTATGAACACCCCTAAACTATGGGTGTTACAATAAGCTACACCCGTTCAAGTGGGGTGTAATACACAAAAACACCCTTGAAAGGGTGGCAGTATAAGGGGGAAGCACATATGATACTTCTTGCCAGCCAGCACCCTTAGGACATTACAGACATCAGCGTGTATCCGGTCCCTTCAGGTGCACCCTAGAAAGAATTCTCCAGTTAAGGAGATGATTCAGAAATGTGCAATCCCTTGACAAAAAATCAATTCATAAAAGGTTTCAAAAACTGCAGCAGTGCCCACACCAGTGTGACTGTCGTCGACTGTCTTGGCGCTGCCACCCAACAGCTGTAGCTGATACACAAGCAGCGATTCTCTGTAACAACTCACGTAACATTATATGGATTCGGAATGTCGTTTAGCTCAGCAGGCCTCCATATTATCCCTTTTTTGGGAAAGTACATGAGTGAAGTAGAAGACTGTTCACATTGCTGGAATGATGAAACTTTTTCCACCTACTCAAAAGCAATGGATTGTGGCTCCAACAAAAACAGGTTCGCAAGATGACTATGGCTTGCACGTTACAGCTCATACTGAATGCGATATACAGGAAATGCATGTAGTATGATCACGACCACACTGCAGAAGCATGACCTGCATCAAAACAGTAGAATGAAATTTTACATAGGCGTGCTCAGACAAATTTTAAGGATTATCCCTTTCCAAGCAAGGACAACAGAATCATTCGCAATTGAAAGAAATATGAGTATTTATTTGTTTTAAAATAAATCGTTACAAAATTAAAGCTTGTCATAAAACTCAAAAATAAATTCCAAAACAATATTCGATACACTGATTTTACTGACAGGTACTGGCAGTTTTGTTCAGCTAAAATTTCAACACTAAATGATCTCAGTTATTATAACTGCTGCAAAAAAGTCACAAAGCACCGAGTCAAAAACCACAAAGTAGAATGACTATATAAGCGAGTGAGGTACTATTTCTAGCATGTGCGCGCTATGAACACTGCGAAAAGGCATGGCTACAAACTTGGTGAAGCCTTATTTACAGCCCACTATATATAAGAGTGTATAAACTTGGACATTACACATTCACAACGTTTGACAAGGTTGTGTAATAGGGGTCAGATTAACGTAATGCGATTGTTCATACACTTGCACATTACAAAACCACAGCTCTTCACTGCTGCGGTTGCACAATCCATCTTCAGCTGCTCAGATGACTGGTTCCTTCGACAGAAGTGGGACCAGGCTGTTCTTTCTGTACAGTAAATTCGTTCCCGGAAACCTAAAATAAATACATAATTAAGGAGCAATGACCAAAAATTTTACAAAGAGTGTAACATACAGTACGCTCCTGACATGACCAATTGCTTTCTTAGTTATGTGTAGGTATAAATGCAGTGCATGCCACCATATTCAGTGGCATCGGACTCCACACAGTGACAAATGCAAAAAAAGGGGGTATGCTGCGCAAGAAATGCAGTCAGAAGCGTTTTGTGGCAGAACTTTTTACAACTTTGATGCCGAAGGTCTGAACTTGAATTTACCCTTTTAGCCTGCTCGCGCACCGATGCAAAGGTATACAGCTCCTAGTCGACGATGCCCCATTAGCTTTACGCATCGACCACGTCTATGTGAAAGTTGAGTTTATGCATAAGTATGCACTTAGGCAAATGTGAATTTCTGCAGATATACCACGGTACTCATACGATGTGTTTCTTAAAGGGAATGCAATGCTATGCGCACAATATAAATATTTTATTTATTACATAAAAGCACAATACCACTGCGCATACACGACGGTATTCACATTCATCATGTATCCAGTGCAGGTAACATGTAAAATTAAGTTATGTGTAGTTATGTGTTCGCTTGCGAATAGAACTGATGTAGTGTTCTTCAGGCGGCTCACATTTGCACGCTTATATAATGTAAGAAATTGCTTTCACTCATTGACTATTGCATACTGCTAAATTATGGTCATTCGTTTCAATGATCCTGGTTAGCTAAAAAAGCAGAACTCCTTACTAATAATGCAGCATAGTCTGTTTAGTGGCTGTGCGGGGAAAAAGAGGCAGAAATTCCGAGACTTACAAAGCACCGATCATGAACCACAGGCCATCACAATAAAGTATGTAAATTGGAGAAGCGGCGAAAGGTGGGCTAGTTAGTATATAACTTAAAACTTGACAAAACAGCGCAAAGACAGGATGAAGGAAGATGATACGAGAACGGGCGCTGTAAGCTGTAAGCAAAAGTATGTAAGCTACTCCGACAATCGCCAATAACCAGAATCCTGAACGCTATTGACCGGAATTTAGTAATACACAATAATCATTCGGTGAAACAGATTCCTTAAGTTATTGTATTGTTTCAATTGATGCCAATATCCCGAAAAAAATCATTCTATATTTGTTGTGTTCTGAGATAAATACGCAGCGTAATCTGACATTTTTGTAGCTTTGTAGCAACACATGCATGAATATCGTGCAGTATGTATAACATTACGGCGAGTTTTGAGCAACAGAAAATACTGATATGCTTGACATAGCACCAATCCCTTTAACATCTGTAGTGTATGAATAGAGAACTTACAATATCGGATAAACTATTAGGTCTGGCGTTTATCAGAAAATGTCATTGCAGGTGGTGGTACAACCTGCGTTTTATATTTCTACACGTAAAAGTACTTGGCGCAGTTAAAACACCAAAATGGGGTGAAGTGAATAACTCTTAATAACCAGAACTATATAACGAAAGCTACACATGGTGAAAACAAGCAGAATAAAATCCATTGTGTTCGAACGCCAGTACTTATGCTCAAACTGGCGGTTGCACAGTTAAGGTACGGCTATTTGGTCACACACACACCCAAAGAAAGATCCGTTCAAACACAGGTTTAACGAACGGCTCCACATGCACGGGTGCCGGCAGTATCCCGCAACCTACGTTGCGGGTGAACGAAAAGATCGTAACGAATTTAACGAAACGGAATGTATTAGCACATAGGCGAGCTTCGCGAGGCGCACCTAACACGAAGCAATATGCTATGTTATCACCCACAAGCATCAACCCGAGTATCGCGTTAGTTTTAGCGCAAAACGAACAGGGACGGAAAAGAACGACGCGGACAGCACGCCCTTGTTTTCCGTCTTTGGTCCTTTTGTGCGCTAAAAAAAGTGCACATGAATTAACATGCCCAAGCATACGCGCCTTAGACATGGTTGACGCTTAGAGCAAACAGGCGCCATCCCCACTCAACTATTATTAAACCAAAATAGATGTTCATCGCGAGCGGGGCACCAAACACCACTGCCAACACAGAAGGGCGCAGCCTCAACTCAGTTCAAATCCCTCGCCGAATCACAGCCGCGCATGCGCACTCTGCTTTCAACTCCAAAGAAAGGTAAGCTTGCCGGCACTTAACATCACACAACTTTGCCATCATCCCGATGAAACAATACACACAAATGTGCTCGCTACGTAAACAATTGCTGACTTATCCTCCACTAGTTAAGAAAAACTCAGTTGACGGCGTTATTATCGCGCTCGCGCAGTTAACAAAGCGCTGACCACAGCAACATGAGAGCGGTACATACCGTTTCACTTCGAGTGGTCCACGATATGAAGCTGCAGGCCTCCCCTTCAGTACAGTGCATCTTCCTAATAAGCAGCACTAGCAGAACACAAAGCACGAGCACAGAGCACAGGCACATTTCAAACAAAAAAACACCGACTGCTAAACTCGGCTAATCAAGAACGACGCGCACCACACGCACAAAAACCGGAGAGATTTTCTCCAGTGCATTCAGTCACGTGTTACATAGTCCCGCACGCTGCGCACGCGCGGCGGTCAGGGCAGCCGAGGTTGCCTAGGCGACGAGACGAAGAGGCGCTTGGCGGCGCCGGCAACGTTTGCTCCAGCCGTTGTTGGATTGCGCGGCCGCAGCTCTCTTTCTGCGGCCTATTTCGTAATGCTTCTTTAACAGTGTATTCGAATCGCAGTGAGCATGACGACGATGCTGTAAGGTTTGCACGGGCTGCATGTCACCGTGCACGAATGTAGTATTCAAGAGCAAGATGTAGCGCAGCTTCACTCAACGTCGTGAAGACTGGTGAAATAGCGGGGCTAATGGCTTTTGCATAGCTTTAGAGTCACTTTTGCTAAGTTCTGTATTAGCTGTGGTATAGCGATGATAATGTGATTCCACTAAACCTAAAAATGTGATTCCACTCGTTGGGTCATATTCTAGCACCTTGCTGTCGTCTTTCCTGTTGCGCCGCTTCGCTTCTTCATCCTCACCACACTCGTCGCCGAGCTTCGTAGCGCTATGCGCCGACAGTGCAAGCTTTAATTACTGCTTTATTGACGCAGAACTTATAGCAATACGAATTAAATGAAACAAACATGAAGCAACCACTGTTAAGGCTGCAAAATCAAGGTGTGTGTGGCCAGGGGGTGGGGAGCACTTTAGCACTTAACTCCCCTCCCATGGCTGACACCTGGCTCAGCGTACGCGGATGGTGCCCAGTCGCAGCTCCTGTAGAGACTGCGCGACTGTGCATTCATGGCCACGCAGGCGATATTTCATGAGCACCTTCAATTTGCGCAAGACATTGCTCCACGCAACATTGCATGCATGGATCATCACACTATTTGAAGAGCACACCTATTTGTGCTTTGCTTGCAGTCCTTCGAACAAGAAGAGGGTGCAGTACTGTTAGCTTTTCGTACTTAATGAAGCGGACGTTTTAATGGAAGCACGTCTGCTCGGGAAGTAACATCATAAAATTAAAAGAAGGGCACCCGCCATAAAAAAAATGCGAAAAAAGGCGTTTCGGTGCCCCTGACGAAAACCTTGTTCGCAATCTAGTCAACAAGGCTCCCGTCATTGTGAGCAAGGCTGTGTCAGGGGAACCGAAACGTCTTTTTCCGAATTCTTTTTTATAGTCGGTGTCCTCCTTTTAATTTTTCTGGTGCACTTAACGATGAATGTGCAGCACGAAGAGGAATATTCGCAACAGTAATTAAATGAAACGTGCCCGGCTCAAAATACATCGCGTCAATGTCCATTTTTAAGGGACCTGATGGCCCGTTGCCGTCGACGTCATAGCTATGTCAACTGCGCGGAGGGCATTTTGCAGATGGCAGACGTTTTACCTCCAGCTTTAAGATCATCGCTCTTAAGGGGGGAGGGGGGGGGCATTGTGCGCAACGTTACCTCGATTCGGGCTAGTTCACTTTTTCAGTATTCAGAAAGCGCGCAAACGACAGAGACGAGAGGAACAGATGCATCAGGATTGGCCCTGATCCTATTGGATAAGCGGCGCTCCTGTTGTGTCTTCCGTCTTTGTAGTTCGCGCGCTTTATGAATCAACACTGTGTTTCGCTTGCATTCCTTCGCACTTCGATTCGTTACTATAGAACCGCAAGGAGCTAATAGGACGGGTCTTGCTGGTATCAAGACGGTTCAGGTATACTTAAATTATAAGCAAAGCCTGCCCAGAAATGTCGTGCATTTGTAGCCTTGTTCATAACACCCCTCAGATGAGGGTGTAACTGGGGTGTTGCAAGGGTGTTTTACTTACCAACACCCTAATTGTGAAAATAAGGGTGTAATAAGGGTGTTCATAAGGGTGCTTTTAACTCAAGCACCCGTATTACAACCTTAAGGGTGTAAATTCTTTTACTGTGCATTGGTGGCAGCAGTAATAGCACCATCGCGCATTCGCTTCGCGTGCTAGCCACTTATTCCGGTCGCAAAACAGGCTTCCCGTTCATACGTGACTGCAATTTTTCTCTACTCAATGAACTTCGACAAGGAGCAGAGGTGTCGCGATTCACAAATCAAACTAGATTACTCGCGATTGACACCAACGTTGAAAAGCGGCGGCATTGCCGGCGCCGTGGCTGAGTTGGTTAAAGCGCCTGTCTAGTAAACAGGAGATCGTGAGTTCGAATCTAACCGGTGCCTCGCGACATTTCGTTTAGCTTTTTTTATGTGGCTCACAACACGTCATTTCGTTTAGCTTTTTTTGATGTGGCTCACAACACATCACTCCGAATGGTGGCACTGCTGAAAGATGACGACTTCGCCGGCGCCGTGGCTTAGTTGGTTAAAGCGCCTGTCTAGTAAACAGGAGATCGTGAGTTCGAATCTCACCGGTGCCTCGCGACATTCCTTTTTTTTTTTCTGGCTCGCAACACATTACTCCAAATGGGGGCACTGCTGAAAGATGGTGACTTCGCCGGCGCCGTGGCTTAGTTGGTTAAAGCGCCTGTCTAGTAAACAGGAGATCGCGAGTTCGAATCTCCCCGGTGCCTCGCGACATTCCTTTTTTTCTGGCTCGCAACACATTACTCCGAATGGGGGCACTGCTGAAAGATGGTGACTTCGCCGGCGCCTTGGCTTAGTTGGTTAAAGCGCCTGTCTAGTAAACAGGAGATCGCGAGTTGGAATCTCCCCGGTGCCTCACGACATATCTTTTTTTTCTGGCTCGCAACACATTTCTCCGAATGGGGGCACTGCTGATAGATGGCGACTTCGCCGAATTCCAAAATCTGAAGACCCGATGGTCCTCCGTAGAGTGTCGGCATACCGCCCCATATGTTTACCGAACTGTGATTATAAAATTTTTATGCGAATACTTGCGAAACGTCTACAAACTGTCATTACAAAATTGGTAGGGCCGTATCAGACATGTGGCATTAAAGGTTGGACGATTTTCACGAATATACATACAGCACGCAGTGTACTAGAGTGTTGCGACACAATCGGCACCGCAGTGGCAATGCTCCAAATTGACTTAGAAAAGGCCTTTGATAAAGTCGCCCATGAAATACTTCTCTGTCTGCTAGATTATGTCAATGGAGGAAACGCAATAAGAAACGGCGTGGCTATGGCATATTGGGATTGCTCCACACAATTGTTTGTCAACAAGGTTGTCGGTGTGCCCATCAGTGTACAGAGATCTGTGCGTCAAGGCTGTCCCTTATCTCCACAGTTGTTTTCTTTATACATTCAATCATTTTGTCTCAGTGTTCTAAAGAGTGAATGTATACGTGGATTTAAACTGCATGAGGTCGAAGTGAGGCTTCTCGCCTATGCAGACGACATCGCCATCTTTTTTGCACTGAGACACGCGGTGGAAAAAGTTGAACAGTACTGCTCTGTATCTGGAAGTTCGGTGAATTGGGGGAAGTGTATAGGTTTCTGGCATGGTGAATGGTCCGGTTACCCTGAAATTTTTTTCTAATATCCACTTCGTTGACAAACCCTTGAAATATCTTGGAGCACCCTTGCATCACTACAAGGACAGTGATCCATACTGGCAGGAACAGGCTGCTCAGTTGCGTGATAAAACAAACAAATGGAGTGAATGGAAATGGTCAATATTTTCTAGAGCAACTGTCTGCAACCTATTTTTGGTTAGTAAGATTTGGTATGTGCTCCAGGTTCTTCATTGTTCTAGAGTTAACATCCAGAAATTTCATCGTGTTCTTGCAGTGTTCGTGTGGGGGTCTACATGGGAAAGGACAAGTCGTACTAATTTGTTTTTACGAGTACGAAATGGGGGATTTGGATTAACACACCTATTTTTGCGCAAGATTGTCGATCGCTTTCAGTTCTTACGCAATGTACAAGATCCTTTTCTGCGCACTGTGTGCCAGCTTCGCCTGCGCAAACCATTACCTAACATTGTTGTAACGACAAAACATTTGCCTGAAAGCATTCATGGCTTTCTGAGCGAGGTAGTTTTAGCCAGTAATTTTTTGTCTGCTCGCTTTTCGCTCGATTATCTTTGCACTGTGTCAAGGAAGAAACTGTATAAAGACCTTTGTGATGTTGTGCTTCCTGTACCACTGTATAGAACCATTTATCCTGCGAGGCGAGGGAGAAATGTTCTAAAAAGGGTCAAGAAAATGATGGTACCTGCAGGAAGGAAAACTTTCTTTTTTCAACTGCATACAGGAACACTTGCAGTCAAACCCTGGCTGGAAGAAAAGGGCATGTGTGTGCCGGACCGACTGCTTAACATGCAGAAACGTTGAAACGATAGACCATATATTTCTTGACTGCTGGGACGCCGCGTTTTTATGGGATGTACTGCAGCGAACCATCAAAAAACATTTCCCCTTAGACCCCATAGGCATTCGGTATCTCTCGGATTGAAAGTGATGATGGACCACCATTCGATCTAATAATGTTGATTACTCTACACAGCATATGGAAGTGCAGAATGGCCATACGACACGCTAACATAGACGCGCATCCGGCGCGTCAATATTTCAAAGAAAGTTTACCCCGTTTTGTTGAAAAACAAAAAGCTTCTTGAAGATGTTCCCGAATGGTTAGATCGTGTAGAGCTCCTTACACAAATGAAGGAGTTTTAGTGTGTCCTCATTTTTATCCATTTGACCTTTATGTTTCTGTGGCCTTTATTAGGCAAGCAATTCTTTGTATTGTAAATAGACTTTGTTCTTGCATTTGTTTGTTGCACATGTTCAATTCCGGCAATGAAGAAAAAAAAAGCGCCGTGGCTTAGTTGGTTAAAGCGCCTGTCTAGTAAACAGGAGATCGTGAGTTCGAATCTCACCGGTGCGTCGCGACATTTCGTTTACCTTTTTTTTATGTGGCTCACAACACATTACTACGAATGGTGGCACTACTGAAAGATCGGTGAGTTCGCTGGCGCCATGGGTTAGTTGGTTAGAGCGCCTGTCTAGTAAACAGGAGATCGTGAGTTCGAATCTCACCGGTGCCTTGTGTCGTTTTCTTTTTTTATATGGCTCGCAGCATATTACTACAATGGATGCGCCTGATCAAAAGTGATTTATTAGGCAGCGATGAGGCTTAGTCGGTTTAGTTTCTTTCAGACTTGGCAGTACCGAATACAGTAATTACGTTACTTTTTTATGTAAACAGTGTTTTGACAAATTATTTAGTGGGTTCATAATTTAGTCTTGAAATTAAATATTTCAATCGAGTATATTCAAAGAAAATATTATATTCTCGTTTACCTTGGACTATAATAAAGTCTGTGCGCTTCCTGTACGGCATAAGACGTTGATCATAAAAGTAGAAAAAAAAACAAGTTCGTCTGAGCGTCAAGGCTCAAGAGAACGAAGTTGATCAAGGAAATTTGATATGGAAAGGCGTATCTGCTCTAACGAAAAGCTACTCCATGTGTTTCAAGAAATAATTTCAGAGTAGCTTCATTAGTACTATTGAAAAGTAATAGTAATTTAACATTATTACATTCGGCCGGCTGTAATTGGAAATTTATGTTCTAATATTGCTAAAAATTTCAGGAACGTAATCAATAAATGGTCGATTCCACGAAAGATGAAAAAAAAACGTGGTACACTTGATGTCTCCGATTTTCCTGGTAATTTTGTATATTATGCCCGGCATGATCGAATAGCGCGAAATAGTTGCGGCCGTGAAGATAAGGCCGAAACTTCTCTACAGACCATACAACGGCTAGGCACTCCTGCTAGGTGGTGGTATAATCCTTTTCGGCGTTTGTCAGCACACGGCATGCATAGGCGATGACCCTCTCACGTGAAGATTCGTCTCGCTGTAAGACAATACCACCAATGCATTGACCACTGGCGTACGTATGCAGGAGCGTGGGCGCGTTTTCATCGAAATGACAAAGGACTGGTTCGGACGTGAGGGCACGCTTGAGATGTTAGAACGCCGATTCACATTCGGCAGACCACACAAAGGGCAAGTTGGATCCGAGCAACTTGTGCAATGGCGAAGCGATTGAGGCGAAGTCTCGAATGAATCGGAGAAAATAGAATGCGATGCCGAGAAAACTGCGCAAATCTTCGGCTTTTTCGGGACGCGGGAAGTGTAGGATAGCAGAAATCTTGTCAGGATCATGATGAATGCCGTCCTTGCTCGCAAAAGCGACACTTGTGGTTCAGCTGAAGGCCTGCGTTAGCAAGACACGTGAGAACTTCGTCGAGACGTTGCAAGTGCTGAGGAAAGGTTGACGAGAAAATTACGATGTCGTCCAAATAGCACAAGCAAGTCTTCCATTTCAGGCCTCGCAGAACGGTGTTAGTCATGCGCTCGAATGATGCTGGAGCATTGCAAAGGCCGAATGGCATGACGCTGAATTCGTAAAGCCCGTCTGGTGGTGGAAACGCTGTCTTTTCTTTGTCGTCCTCATGCATAGGTATCTGCCAATACCCGGAACGCAGATCTAGACTCGAGAAGTACTCGGCATCTCGCAGCGAATCCAAGGCATCGTCTAGCGCGGCACAGGGTAGACATTCTTGCGCGTGATCTTATTAGGCACTCGGTAGTCTAGACAGAAGCGCACGGAGCCGTCCTTTCTTCTTAACCAAAACAACAGGGGATGACCAAGGATTCGCCGAAAGACGTATGGTCTTCCGTTGCAGCATATGGGTGACGTTTTCTTCAATGACCTTCCGCTCTGCTGGTGAGACTCGATATGGTCGACGGCGAACGATAGCAGTACCATCCGTCTCTAATGCTATGCGTGGTCATGGACGTCTGTCCCAAGGGTCAGGAATGGGTATCAAACGAGGCCTCATGCTTTTGTAGTGAAGCGAGCAACTCATCCGACTGCGAAGAGGTCAGGTCGGGACTGATGGTCGAAGCAAAAGCAGAGATAGATGGGAAACATCCAACAGAGGGAAGTTCAGAGGACGCCGGTAGGAGCGGGACAACAGAGAGAGGCTCCGCTTCAGTGACGCAATCCAATGTGGTGCCTTTGGGAATGAGAATTTGCGCCGATGTTTGGTTTTCAGCGCAGAGAAATCCGGAGCCAGTGTGAAACCGCACCAGCTCTGAAGCAATGGCAATCCCTCTTGAGAGACGGCGTGTAGATGGTAGAGCAAGCACGTCACCACGGTCAATCACGTCAGACACGATTGTAACTATTCGCTGATGACCAAGGGCAGCTCGGTATCTTCTGCAGCGGTCAAGTGAAGTGGCGAATCTTCCGAATGATGCGCATGGTCGGTCTCGGTCATGAGAACAACACTTTCTTGACAGCAGATGGAAGCGGATGCCGTGGAAAGAAAATCCCATCCTAAGATGAGCTGGCGGGCACACGAACTTAGCATGGCGAACTGTATGTAATGAAGAAGTCCATCAATGAAAACACGAGCGGTGCACATGACGGATGGTCTAATAGCACCCCTTGAGCAGCGAGCAGTGTAGGTCCATCATAAGGGGTGCTGACTTTCCTGAGACGGGAACATAAAGAATGATAAATAACAAACTAACAAGCACCCGTGTCAACAAGGCGTCCACGCGTATACCTTCCACTGAAACCGACACCATATTACACGGACGCAGTGGAGGAATCTCTGTCCTGTCGCTCGATGCAGCTTTTCCTCCAAAAGCTGCACAGTTTAGTTTTCCGAGCGACGGACGGAGAATTGCGAGACAGGTCGTAGTGGTGACGTAGAGCGGCAAAGGGGCGACGTAGAACGGCGAAGGGGCGACGTAGAGCGGCGAAGGGGCGACGGCGAGCGGTGTCTAACAGGGTGGTGAGTAGGGGCCGCCTCGGATGTCATATTTGGCGATGGAGAGCGACCTGGAGGCGGAGCGTAGGGACGGCGTTGGAAAGTGGCCCCAGCAGGACAGTCATCGCATTCGTATACGTCGTATACACGACGCTCATCTTGCTGACGCTTCCGACAAAAGCGTGCAATATGTATACGATATCCGCAGTAGTAGCAGACTAGACGAGCCGATCGCCTTGGTGGGTTGGCTAGGCGCACTAGGTGTCATCGAAGCCAGGTGGGCTGGCATAGGGTGTGCAGGTATCGATTGAAGGACGCCTGAAGAACCAGCGGCGGCGCCTTGTGCGTATGTTGGCTGGGGTCGAGGGGCCAGTGAGTTCGTATACGCTGGACCAGCCATGGACACCAACTCCTCCTTGATGTCGTCGCGCAAGAGAGTGCCGGAGGCGTGAGGTGAAATCGGGGTTACTGAAAGGCCAAAAGACTAGTTCTTCTCGGATAATAACCGTAATCATCGCACGCAACGAGGTATCGGCGGTGGTGATGTTTTCGGGGCCGTCCGGCTGCAAACGTTGCGACTCAAGTTCGTCAAGGCGTTGGCAAGTGGTGACAACTTCGGCGGCTGTTGTTTGGTTCTGTATGGCCAACGCATTGAAGGCGATATTGCCGATGCCTTTAAGTAGATGGCGAAGCCTATCTGCTTCGGTCATGGTGGTGTTTCGGTCATGGTGGTGGCACATCCTCTATGTATGAGGTGTACGATTCGACAGGTTGTTGCTTGCGAGCGTCCAGTGTGCTTATTTTTTTTTTTTGCGAGGGCTGACCGAACAGCTGGAGTGCCGAAAATTTGGCGAAGCTGCTGCTTGAAACTGGTCCAGTCTATGAAACCAGTCGGATGATTGAAAAAACATCTTTTCGCGACGCCGGTGGGATAGAGCGAGACACGACGAAGTTTGGCCGAATCATCCCAGTTGTAAGTCAAACTCACTCGGTCGTAGTTGTCGAGCCAATCCTGCACATGTTCGCCTGGAAGTCCAGCGAACATGAGGGGTCGCGCTGGTGCCCACTAATGATCCAGGGCGGATGGCCGTGGCAGGCGGGGCTGTTGAGGTAGACGCAGAAGCACCGATGGGGTCGTCCTGAGGCATGTCACCGGACACCCGGCGCCGACGGCGACCTGAGCGGAGCTCCAGGGGGTAGAGCGGGCTGGGAGAGGACGGACGATTGTTGAGCAACCTCCACAACTTGAGACGTAGGAGTTAACGCGACCTTTATTAGGCCCCGAAGACACGGCGAAGCGACCACACCCAAGCGCAAAGATCACAGTTCAGCCGAGTTCCCACAACCGAAGAAGAGACACACACTCGATGATGAGCAGGCACGAAGAATTGGGATATGTCTGAACAACACCCACAATATATATAAGAAAAAAGACGGGTACACGTACGAGAGAGCAACACTTTTATACCATAAAATATTGCTCTCTCGTACCTGTACCCGTCTTTTTTACCCGCGGTTTGTACCCGCGGTTTGGCCTGCTGTACCCGAAGCAGGCCAAACCGCGGCCGAATGGTAGCAAAAAAAAAAAAAAAACACGTATTCGCCGTGTTCAAACTACTTGGTGGTTCATTTCATTACAGCGAAAGAGAGTAGTGCAATGGGCATGTAGTTTTGCCTAGCTTCAGGGTAAGTCCAAGCGAAAAGGAAAGTGTTTGGATTTCTTTTCATTTATTCGCTCCACACTGTGGTGCCGCTTCGTTCATGTCCATCATATTAAGTGAGCAGTCAGCATTGTCCATTTGATGGCCGGAGGTGTGACTTCCTACTTCTTGTCGTTTTCTTCGGTCCTTCCCATCGCTCTGAGGATATTGGTCATCATCATTGGCGGAATTGCTTCGGCTTCATTGGGGGCAACAATCAGCGCCACTGAAAAGTTAAAAAGGAGAGATGGTGTTTTATTTCGCGCTAGTTTGATATGAACAGAGATATTTATGGCAACCACTCGCGTTGCGTTTTCTTTATGTTTATTGTCCCTAGGTTTCACATGAAAGTGTATGGCGGAGGCGTGTTCTCGACGAATAGACAACAAATGTTTGTGCTGAAGTCATTGGTAATTCACGTCTGTTGCGCTAGAAAAGTGCAGTCGAGCGTGAGAGCACAGCGCCTGCTTCACTGGTTAGTTATTGACGCACGGCTGCTCTGTATGTGGGCGAAAAGAGTTCGTCCGAAAGCCATGATTTCATTAAACAACAGTAGTGCATTCAGTTTAACACCAGTGTTTCTACAAGACATACTTGGGGGCGTGTTCATATGAATGACAACCAAGGACATTCTCAGGTTCCCTTGCTCCACTACCATCAAAAACAGCCTTTGATTACCGGCTACTTGGACGGCACAGCTCCTTCCTCTATAAACATCTTCATGCAACGTTTGTAAACTTAAGGGCTCGTTTTCTTTGTTAAACACAGTATTACTGAGAACTAACACACAAAGAGGCCAAGGAAAGTATGGGGGACGTTATTAGAAGTAATTGCAATGTAAATGTGAAGAAAGAAAAGTGGACGAAAAGACAACTTGCCAACGGCAGGATCCGAACCTGCGGCCTTCGAATAACGCGTCCGATGCTCTACCACTGAGCTACGGTGGCGGTCATCTCTCCGTCCACTTTAAAGGGTATATATGTGTACTTAAACGTGGGAGCGTCAGTCAGCGCCCCCTGTTGCCACGGTGGCGAGTGTGGAACACTCTTATGGCCTGTTGGCGTCACGTAGTACGTGATCTTATTACGAGCGGGCAGCTGACTAATAATCCCTCGCATACCACCTGAAGGCATCAAGTCTGCCGGAACGAGACCCTCGCTATGAATGAAGGAAAGAAGTGTAAACTTAAGGGCTCGTTTGCTTTGTTAAACACAATATTAATGAGAACTAACAGACAAAGATGCCAAGGAAAGTTGCAGGTTCGGATCCTGCAGTGGCAAGTTGTCTTTTTCGTCCACTTTTCTTTCTTCACATTTACATTGCAATTACTTCTAATAACGTCCCCTATACTTTCCTTGGCATCTTTGTCTGTTAGTTCTCATTCATGCAACGTTGACAGTTAAGGCTCGAGGTTTCGTGCTTCTAGGTGGGACGTAACCACGGATTTACTCATATTAACGGAACAAGATACTATTCCCTAACTTAGGCCTTTCATCCCGTTTATTTAGGTAGAATGACGATTGTAGTGGTTGCAGTGGGATCGCTCGCAATGTCAAGCGCATAATAAACGCACACTGCCGAAAGTATTTTACATAATAAAACAGCGGTATCTATAAATAAAAGTGTAGGAGACAGGAGGCTACAATTCATGGTCCTTTCTTAATTTTATTACTCGTTAATAAATCCTATTGCTGTCTGGAATGTATTGTCTCAGAAACTGCCTGAAAGATTATTGAATGATTAAGTTGTGGAGACCGGAGAATGTATCGAAGCACTTCGTATCAATTCGAAGTAACAGTATGATACAGATAATTATATCCTCCCGCTCTGGCGATAGAAGACTTTCACAAACTGAAATCCTCAAGATTTTCAAGGGATACTGCCCAAATATTACATTTGGAGGGCGCGGCAGTTCCGATAATAGAGTTTATTTAGCGTACTTTAAATGAAGCTGCTCATGACCCTTTATTCCCCTTACCCATTTGCCACCTACAGCGGCCAAGAGTCGTCCTTTCCTTTAATAAAGGTCATATTCGTTCATTCATTCAACAGTTGACTGCATTTTTGGTAGATTGTCAACGCGCGACGGCGGCTGCACGCAAGCGCCAGCCATGTGTTTGGTTCGTGATGACCCAAACTCCGTAAAATAAAAAAAAGAGCTTTTATGAAATTTCTCAGGTTTTGTCAAGCCCACGGAAATCGTGATTAGCGAACACCTTACCAACAGCAGCAGCATACGCCATAAGGAGGCATTTTCCGAGAAAGCCGTCCATGTTCCTGACTGCAGAGACGTAGAAAAGAAAGTAATGTAACAAAGCCTGCATTCCAGTATCTAACGCACTGGCACACGAGGAGAGTAATGTAGCAGTTTAGCAATCTCTCTATTTACTCATGTGAGTTTCCATTAAGTATAAATAAATAAATAGGTGTGAACTGTAAGTTTAAAAAAGCTCCTAGGAGTTTTCGTTTGGTTTTTTGCATTTGCAAGAAAAAACGTCTGAAATAAAAAAAGAGCGTAGCTTGCACTATTCGCGCAAGGCTGGAACTATCAGCGGAGTTAGTGTTTAACCTAGCTAAGTCTGGCCACTAGTAGTAAGCTTTTGCTAGCAACGCTATCTTTTTCTCGTAGTAGTAATTATAGCTAGACTTGGATAGACATGGTGCGCGACCACCTGTTACGTAAGGTCGTGAGTTTAGTCACACGAATAGCTGTTACGTAATTTTTGGCGGTAACATGTAACATGACAAGCTATTTTTGTGCCATGACAAGCGGCATTTTATTCACATGACTAAATATTAGGTGATTTTTAGTCACGTGACCAGACCTCGGCAGATGTGATATGATTCTTAGTCACATGAGTGTTCTACAGTGTTTTAGACACTTGACTTGTCCTGACGTGATATTACGTGATTTTAGTCACGTGACAATTTCTTATGTGATGTTACGTAGTTTTACATGCGTGATGTTACATAATTTTAGTTACGAGACAACTTGCTACGCCATGTTACGTGATTTCACTCCCGTGACTAACTGCTACGTCATGTTACGTGCAGTCCAAGAACAAAGAGGTTGCTAGGCACTCTCTCTGGGAGAGTGTCTTCTTGTCCCATATTTAACTCTCGCTTCCAAGAAATCACCCCTTTTTGAGGCAGTGTATAGGAATGCCCCAGAAAGGGTTATGGTACTCCAGCTCAATAGAGTAATCTTGTCATCCATTGGCAGATTCGGAGCACTTTCGGTAGCACTTTTTTTGCTCCACGCGGAGCAAGATAGTTTTATTGGCAGATCGAGACTGCTATCTGTAGGTTTCATTAGAAGATCCGGAGCAGCTGCGTCGCGAGATCTACTTCCCGGAGCAAATTTTTCTAGTCCGCGAAAAGCGGCGGATTCGACCGGAAGTCGCAAGCGCTCCGCGCTGTTGAGCGCAAAACACGGTCAACTCAACCGGCGAAGAGACGCAGGCTGGAGAGACGGCCGGAGAACGCGTTTCTGCAGACGCAAGATAAACGCGCACCCAAGCGGTTCAGACGCGCGGATGCGTCGTGCCGCCGATGCTGACTCTCTAACTACCAGTCGGGCCTCGGAAGAAAAATGACTGGCACGTCGCCATGTCAACTTGCGCTTTTAGTGTAAGTGGATGTGCTCCAAGGCCCCATGCCATTTGCGTTAGCGGGAGCACCTGTGTTCCAGTGGCAGATTCGCTTCGGTTGCCCTCTGTGGGAATGGAGTGCTCCGGCGCAGAATTCGTCAGCCACTCCGAATCTGCCAATGGAATTCACCATAACATAACTCTGGCCGAAGCAGAGCAGCATGAGCCCACCGAAGGGAGTAGTAGTACACCTCACGAAACAAATAGAAGAACTCGTGCCAAAACTGGGTGTTTTAATTGCTTCTGGCAGTTTTCATCACGCGCAGACCGTAATGATGGCTAAATAACGAGCACTACGACAAAAGAAAAAAGGAACGTTAAACAAACGGCCGAGTGTGACTCGAACCATCGACATTTAGATACACACCAGATTACGAGTCTGACACGCTACTGCTACACCACGCTGAGAGATTGCAGATGGCCGATTATTCCTACATATTGTAAGCAATGTCGGTGATCTGCCTTCTCATTTTCTTGTTTAGACGCGCAGATTTGAATGTCTCGCTCGTGCGACTACCAAACGGACTGTGCTTCAATTGTTTGTTTCGTGCTTCGCGAGATCAAAACATGACAGGGACACGTTCGGCAGTAAAAAAGATTAGTGTAACCGAGGAGATGTACGGCACTCGCAATGACACACTAAGCGGTTAGTCATTTCCGTGTAGGAAACATTGTAATTATGAGCTGCACACTGAACAATTCGGTTATCACCAACCCCTTGAACATATTTTCGGCCATTCTTGTTCACGTTCCGCGACTACCGCCATAATACTTCACTGTAGCGGTGCCGTACATTAGACTTACGGTACCATCCTCCATGCGCGACGTTCGTAACGAAAAACACGAATATTGATGTCCGAAGAATTGAATAAACGTTTCAGTTTAGCTTCAATCGTGACTGATTCAATGAGGTCATATTCGCTTATTTAACTACACAAATCCGAAGATAAAAGCGCGGATATTAAGCGTTGCAAGTGCCTTCCAGTGGGCTGAAATTCAATGCTAGGCGCTGGAAACGCTGTTCTTTTTATTAGTCGTCTTCAACGCCACAACAACAACAACAAAAAAAAATGCAGTACTCTTTACTGCATATGTGTGTGGTTATGAAGCAGTGATCATCACTCGCGGTGTGGCCGCACATTCATATATAGATCAGGAGCAGAAGTATTACCGCGTTTTACTCTCTCATGACTGAAGAGTATATGGGCAGTCGACTCTCTGAGAGAGAGGTAGAGTATAAAGCACCTTCACTCTCTTTTTTCATACCGAATGAAAATGCATTTCTCTCCATCCAATGCTTTGCGAGAGTAGAAGAACACACTGAAGAGTAACCTGGCCTTTTGACTCTTGCGATACGCTCAGGAATGTTTAGGGCGATTTATAGGCACGTAACAAATTCGCTTATTATAGCTTTTGCATTCCACGCCGGACAAATCGGCGCACGTGTTGTGGAAGCGAAGCAGAAGTTGAAGAGGACGAACCTAGCGCTTACAGGTTCATGATGATGATAATTCCTCGTCGCATTACCCGCCGCCACGAAAAGCTTAAAGAGCTCCGCTATTAGCCCTTTGAGACGCCTTGTATACTATTGTGTACACCTCTAGTTTTTGCTAGTTGTGTCAAGTAGTGCCTAAGAAGGAGCAAGATACTTTGTTCTTTGGATGGACTGAACCTCCTGCCAAATATGTATGGTTACAGGTAACTTCATTTTATCGTGCACTGTTCTAAATAATCATTTTGATGAAGGCGCTACCTTGTTCATAGGGATGGTCGAAGGAAGGAAGGAAGGAAAATAACTTTAATCGATTAAAAATTTTAATCGACCATCCCTATGGGACTGGGTCGAGCCGGGTGCGCGACCCAGTCCCATAGGGATGGTCGATTAAAATTTTTAATCGATTAATCGTTAATCGTTCGTCGATTTAACCTTTAATCGATTAATTGGTTTTGATGTAATGTTTTAATCGATTAATCGATTAATCGACATTTTTGATGCGTGCTTTAAAAAGCATACCTTATTGTTTGAGAGGCATTGTTTGTGTGTGATCTCGACTGAAGTCTTTCTATCAGACGCGCTTTAGGTCACATGTGCACATTTGCGCCTTCGTGAAAATTCTCACTTTCGGCCAATGGACACGGAGGCCCGGTCGTCTTTGGGTGATGTCACGGATTGAAGGATCTGTGGCCATCATCCATGGACGATTCGGCAGAAGGTCGTATTTCCTCGAAGCCTGCCTACTCGAGCGCACCGATATCGGAGGCGTTTCTGGCGACCACACTGGTCGAAAACACGCGCTGGAAACATGCAGCGTGGCCCAGGGTTAGGAAATCCCGCGAAAGGCAAAGCAGATAATATTTAATATTATCTGGGGTTTAACGTCCCAAAAAAAGCAATGCAGTGACGAGGAGGAAGATGAAGTAAATGAGACACTCGCACTGAAATCAATCTTTGCTCCTACTTTATGCTTTTTCAAACTTCTCCCACTTGCTTTCTTTTTGTTAATTTAAATTAAGTTCACCGCTTCATTGCTTTCTTCCAGTTTATTATTACACTCCATTAATAATTTCTTCCTGTTGATTCGTAGTTTCTTTTAAATAGACCAAATTTAAACTTTTATTAAATAATTTTACAAAACTATCCGGTTCTTGGCCAATCCCCCCAGCGTGGGTGTGCGCCACAGATTCAAGGATCTACTCTACTACTACTCTACTACTCGTAGGGAGGGCATCTTTTCTCCGATTGTCCTTCAGATATTGCGGAAGCCCTCGATAATACTGTAATTGCGGACTGACGTGATCTCTTCCTTGAGGCTTGCCCATGCGAAATTTTACAGCAACATACTGGCGTCAAACAGACCATCGGTACAGGCATCTGGGGGAAGTAGAGTGACACGAGCTTTTGCCTCCTTAAAATGAACGGCAGTTGCACCAGCGTAATCCCCATTTCATTTCCTCCTTGCCCTAACTCTGCTCTACGCGCACATCTTCAATCGTGTGTACAGCCGCAACTGTAATAATAATAATAATAATAGTAATAATAATAATAATAATAATAATAATAATAATAATAATAATAATAATAATAATAATAATAATAATAATAATAATAATCTGGTGCTTTACGTCCCAGAACAACGATATGGTTATGAGGAACACCTTAGTGGAGGGCTCAGGAAACTTCGACCACCTGGGATTCTTTAACGTGCACACGTCTAAGTACTCGGGCCTCATGCATTTTCGATTCCATCGAAAAAGCGGCGGCCGCGGCCAGGATTCGATCCCGCGACCATCCGGTCAGCTGTCCAGCTCCGCAACCACTAGACTACCGTGGAGCCCGAATTATGAGCGTTCGGGCTCCACGGTCAGGCATTAGAACATATAGTCTTTTGTGACTGTCCTCCTTCCGCGTCACAGCAGAAGACGGCGGCCTCTATAGGCTCCCTGACGTGTGACAGCAAGCGTTAGCTGAAAGCAGCACTTCTCCGGGGTATGTTCGGCCGTTTTCATAATCCGTGAGTGCGCTTCCAGGAGCTGCATATTCGCACAAGTAAAGGCGGCACCTGTTGTGCTTCGTGTGGAGACGAGGTTCTAGTTGCAAGTGCCAGGGTTAACCCATTATACGTGTTTTTGTCAAGAGAGCAGCTGAGTCAACATTTTCCGCGTCATATCGCAAGAAAACTGCGCTTGAACACGCTGTTTGCCGAAGTGACTAACACGTATAAATTGGGCTAACTGCATCACAGGAATGCTAGGTTTAAAATAATGATATATATATATATATATATATATATATATATATATATATATATATATATATATATATATATATATATATATATATATATATATATATATATATATATATATATATATATATATACATATATACCAGGCGGACAGTTGAGCTAGTTGGTATATAGCATAATGAAATTTGGTTATTAGCATCCTTGTCCCCTTTACGCTAGTAATAATGTTTCATTATATATATATATATATATATATATATATATATATATATATATATATATATATATATATATATATATATATATATATATGGTAAACAATAATATTTCTTTTGAAAAAGCAATAAGATAACGGCAATAGGAACCAGTCAAGAAATAAACAACGCATATTACAATTTGGAACTACTTGGACCACTGTGTAGTGCCGTTGAACAAGAAAAATAAAATAAAATCTGCCCAAAACCACGATATGATTATGAGGGACGCCGAAGTGGAGGGCTCCGGAAATTTCGACCATAAGGTGTTCTTCAACGTGCACTGACATCGCACAGTACGCGGGCCTCGAGCATTTCGCCTCCATCGAAATGCGACCGCCGCGGACGGGTTGGAACCCGCGAACTTCGGGTCAGCAGCCGAGCGCTGTAACAACTGATCCACCATGGCGGACCTGAGAGTTGAAATAAAATACCAAAAATGTTGCCACAGACACAGCGGACGAAGAAATTCGCGATTTTATGAAAAGCAAGGAGAGCTGAGTTTATGCGATGAAACACGATGAAACAGCGCGGAGCCAAAAACGAACGCAAACAAAATATGCAATTAGACGATGCGCTCGCACGCCTGAAATATACAGAAAATAACAAACTTCACTGTTGAGCATTGACACACCGCCTTTCGGTTATCATTCAATGAGTCCATAGCGCAGAAAACACATGGACAAAGGAAGAGGTCCTGCGAAGAGGACCCAGCTTTTTGAACAAATATGAATTTCCAACAGTCCATCCTTCTGAAACATAAGAATCGCTTGTGTAATTGAAGAGCGACTTGATTTTCAAGATAAGTAACACAAAGGCTCTTGGCTAAGTAGCGAGATACTGATAACTTAAATGAAGAGGCGGATTGGTGGGTTCGGGAACGGTGTCCTCAACATTGTAATTTTTGTCATGACTGTTTTTCTTCGGAGGATGACTCTTGGGACATAAATAAAGTTGGAATAAAGCAGGTGATATCTTAGGAGTTTCCGTCGCTGGCTTCGAGTACTGCTTACCACCTTTATCACACATCGCAGTCGTCGTTTTCGAATCTTCTCTGCACAACGTCCACACCGCGCTCCTCTTGCGATTGCTCGCCGTTACGACATGACAAAGGAATACACACCACAATATAATAATAACGCAATATAGCAAGTAAGCACCACGTGAACGTTGACGACGGTTAACCAGCGCACGATAGATCAAGTGGGGGGGCGAGAGGAAGCGAACGCATTAAGCTGTGAGCGGAGTGAAGCGGGCAAGTGCATTTCTGTCTCGTCGGTGTGGGGCTGCTCCCTGCGCGCGCCTGAAGCTTTGGCGGCTTGGGCTCATTGTACCAGCGTACAACTATGCGCTGTAGTGAAAAAGAGTAGCTGCGCTCGACTATTGCGCACCGGCCAAGGGGCTGGGTTGGGGGGGGGGGGGGGGGGCAGTTGCCGTAATCGATTAATCGAGGAGTTTTAATCGATTAATTCGACTAATTGAAATGGCGCTAATCGATTACGATTAATCGATTAACCGTGTGGCTTTAATCGATTAATCGATCAATCGTTCATCGATTTTACCATCCCTACTTGTTCAACGAGTTGTTCGACGCGCAACATCAACAGTATAATTTTTTTTGCTCAGAATGGGCACAATTGAAAACAAGTTTAAACTATTTCTAGGTTGAGATATCATTCTATTTATGAAATAAAAGGCCAAGCATGAGTTCAGGATAAATAAATATTTCATTACAATTGAAATATGACTCATTTCTATAAAATTCGTAAATAAGCGCGTTATAAAATAATTTTTTTTGCAATAGAATAGCCAGGGCCTTGAAATTATGTTGTGTAAATCGGACGCATATACAAGCAGTTCTTCATAGTTGACGTCTGACAGGGGTAAGAGCAACAAAGGGAAAGGAAAGAAGAGGCGTGCCACGTGTTGAGGAAGCGAAGTAGAAGTTGAAGAGGAACGAAGCGAGCGTGCAGAGGTTGATAATGGTGATCATACCTGTTCGCAACAAGATGCCTAAAAAGGCCCGCTATCAACAGAATTTTTACAATAGATACGTAATGCATACGGGAGCTGTCCGCTCACATTCTTATGTAATGGCAAATAATAGTTGCATTTGTTGCAAGAGAGCGCAAGGAATAACTAAAAAGGAATTGGCAGATCCCAAGTACCATGGGAATCGATGTTATGCGAAGCATGCGGAGGCAAGGTGACTGGGTTGTAATTTTTTTAATGAGCAAGACATTACAAATTACGTTAAACGTATGTACAAATGTTGTACGCACATACATATGTTCCACAGTCGGATATGTTTCATACAACCAGTTTTAAATGCGAAGCATTTCTTTGCGTACTGTAAGCACTTTTGCGTTTCTATCTATCTATCTATCTATCTATCTATCTATCTATCTATCTATCTATCTATCTATCTATCTATCTATCTATCTATCTATCTATCTATCTATCTATCTATCTATCTATCTATCTATCTATCTATCTAGCCGCCTACGTCTGGGTGCTCTCGTGATGGCCTCCTTAACTTGGGGTAGACCAAAATTTGTATGGGAGGGTAAGAGGTATTGACGAATATGTCTGGCTGGTCATAACATGAATAACGTGAAAATCCCGTCGCGTACGTCGTCAAACTCATTTCTCCAGACAAGTGTGGCTCATACCCGTGTACCACGGGCCGCGGAATGCGGGTATGCGCCACAGGACTTTGACAATTTATATCTACCCAGGAACGGCGAGAACAGGCATTGGTAATTTAAATGCGAGAGCGTTAAGAGAAACTGACATCGGTGGCATTGGCACTGGTATTTTAAAGGTGACAGCGCTAAGAAAAACGGACACCGGTGGCGTTGACGCCAGGAAAACAAAGAATAGAAATTGGGAGTCCCAGCAGGAATCAAACCCAAGCATTCTGCGTGGCAATCAAGCATTCTACCACAGAGCCACGTCAGGTCTCGAAACTGCTTTGGAAGAACACCCTATGCAGGCGTAATGTTGGTGAAACGTATATTGTGGTTGCAGTGCTGGCTATCTAATTTTATAAACATCACATACGTACTCCTATGACGAAGGAGTCATGTCGGGTTAACGTCAGTTGTATACTTAAGCGCCATCCACTGTAGTTGGTTTACGTAGCACTATCCAGGGCTACCATCCTTGCAAGCACAAGCTCTACATATCAGCTTAGGGCTTCTGGTGTTGGCAATACCCATGTTTCTGTTGGAATCGTTACACAACTGTAAACAACTGGTTATATGAAACATATGCGACTGTTCAAGATGTCCCTGCGTGCAACATTTGTACATATCTTTAGCGTCATTTCATAACGTTTCGCTCAATAAAAAAATTTCAACCCAGTCACCAAACCTCCGGATGCTTCGCATAACATTGATTCCCATGGTACTTGGGATCTGCCTAATTTTTTACTGTTACGTAATGATGACAGCAGAAATATGGGTATTTCTGTTGCTGACATGTAGCACTTGTGCTTGCGAGGATGGTAGCCATGGATAGTGCTTTGTGGACCAACTACAGTGGATGGTGCTTAAGTATACAATTGACGTTAACCTGACGTGACGCCTGTATCATAGGAGCACATATGTAATGCTTATAAAATTAGATAGATTGCACTGCAACTACAAGTGACATTTCAGCAACATTACGCCTGCATAGGGTCTTTTTCCAAAGCAGTTCCGAGACCTGGCGTGGCTCCGTGGTAGAATATTTCATTGCCAGGCAGATTGCTTTGGTTCGATTCTTGCTGGGATCCTGATGATTTTGATTTTCATTCGTTTGGTCAATGCTGCTGGCGTGAGTTTTTCTTAACGCTCTTGCATTTAAATTACTAGTGTTATTCCTCACCGTTCCGGGAAGATATGAATTGTCAAACTGTGGCGCATATCTGATTACCGCGGCCCGTGGTATCGGTTATGTGCCACACGTGTCTGCGTGAAAGGGTTTGATGACGTATACGACAGGATTTTTACGTTATTCATGTCATGACCGGCCAGACATATTCACCAATACCCCTTGCCCTCCCATACAAATTTTGGTCTACACCAAGCTAAGGAGGCGATCACGAGATCACCCGGACGTAGGCGGCTAGATAGATAGATAGATAGATAGATAGATAGATAGATAGATAGATAGATAGATAGATAGATAGATAGATAGATAGATAGATAGACCATTATTAATAGTGATTTTAGTTCACATATTGCACATACACAAGTTGGCCCTGTTGGACTGCAAAGCGTAGTTCCTTTGAATGAACAGAGAGGATGGTGGATAATAATAGCAATATATTCCCAAAATGTTCGAGAACGTGCTGTAGTCTCTTTTCAGCGTCACTTAAACAGTGTATGTTGCTAAAAAAGTGACTTAATACATGATACGTCCGACAACGTGATTATCAAAACATGGGCCAGACGACATTTTATTTTTAAATTTAAACGCCTTGCTTATCGCTGGTTTCAATGCTTAAGTTCAAATATATACGTTGAGATATGCCACTCAGACGAGCATCACAAATCTTGTTTTCCAACATAAAAATATTCATTTCCACATCTTGTGAAGTACTATGGGCGTTCTCAAATAGTTTAAAGTATACATAGGCTTTTCGACAATGACAGTATTCCTGGTGACTTAGAAAAATACGTTAGTACAATACTAGTGTCTGCAACTGCCTAATTTATTCTTGGTATCTTTCCAAATTCTCCTTAAATTCACGGATTGAATAGAAACCGTGCTTGTGCAGGCAGAGGAGTAGCACGTAGTCTTTCAACAGAAAAGTAAGATGTCATGTAAAAGTGTCCGGCTTACCGCTGAATTCTTCTCCCCGGAGCTCTGTGATGCCACCAGCCTGGCGCTGTTAATAAAGACACAGATTCTTGGCACCCCTTTTATAGGCAGCAGACAGAGTTCCAGTTCTTACTATAGCTTGTTTTGAGGACAAAGGGTAGGGGAACTAAAATTGAATTTCCGAAGTTGATAATATGTTAAAAGCTAATTATTCTTCCACCCCATCTATGAATAAATAACTAAAAGCGAATGGCACAGCATGATGTGGCTGTAATTAGTTCGTGATTGCTGGCCTATTTGTCCGCTTTATAAAAACAGTTATGTACGCATTTGATTACCGCATCTAATTACCTTGGTAACAGTGTGCTGCTTCAATATATACTCATAATTTCATCATAGCAACTATTTAGGTAAACCGCAGTGGGTCACTCAATTAAGCCGTAACGGTTGGAATATGACAATGTGGCTGTGACTGACAATGTGGCGTAACCTTGGCGTTAACGTTGGCGAAATAGAACGGGCACACAGAATAGGTCGACATACATCCGGTAAGATTCGCCCAATCATCGTAAAATTCTTAAATTACAAGGACAAAAATAACATCTTGCTCAATGCGTCAAAACTTAAAAATCTTGTCTCTCCGCCCGTTTGGATAGAAGAATATTTCACACCACGCATTCAACTTATTAGAAAAAGGCTTCGGGACTTTGCGCGTGCTGAACGTAAACCAAATGAAAAATACAGATTACGGTTCGATAAACTGTTGTTGGGAAACAAAGTGTACACCTATAACAACTCGAATGATAAGGTTGTCCCACTTTCGAGCCGGGACGCGCCTGCTTCAACTACCTGACCCAAACAGCATTGCAAAAGTCGAACCTTATCTTTGATTGTGTCGAACTTCAGAAGCCTTTTTCACAAACAGGACCACTTGTGTTCGTTTATCGAAGGCTGCTCTGCCGACATCGTGCTTGGCACAGAGACATGGCTGTCCCCGGATGTGGCTAACTTTGAGCTGTCGCTGTCAAATAATTTTTCAGTCTTCAGGAAAGATAGAACGGCCTCTAGGGGCGGCGGTGTGTTAATTGCTGTAAAAAACAGCTTCCACGCTCACATAATTGAAACAGAAGCTAATATTGAAATTTTATGGGTCGCGCTACAATTATCGTCATTTGTGACCTGTGCTGTCGGAGTGTGTTACCGTCCGCCAAATTCGCCAGCCGACTTCAATGAAAAACTGAATGATTCGCTCAGCCTCATACAGTTTACTTATCCCCGGTCCCCTATATTATTGGCGGGTGATTTTAATCACCCAGGCATAAACTGGCGGACGTGTACACCCGAAGGCGGTGCAAGAAGGACTGACGGTCAGGAATTTCTCGATGTGCTAGCCTTGTTCAATTTGACACAAATGGTTTCTCTGCCGACACGCGGTGACGCTATCCTAGATCTTGTATTGACTACCGAGCCTGATAATGTACTTGTCAATGTTTTAGACAATATTAGTGATCACAATGTGCTTCATTGCGAATATACTCTGGAAAACAAAAAGCCAGAAAAGCCACGGAAAGTGATCTACAACTACACGCGGGCAAATGTTGATATGATTATGAATGAGCTGTCCTCTTTTTCTTTGGAATTTTTGCGCAACTTGTCACTGCGCACAACTAATGAAAACTGGCATCTAGTGCAGAAGCAGCTGACTGAACTAAAAGAAAAGTATATCCCTAAAATTGAAGTAACATCGTCAACCCAGAGCGCATGGTTCAACTTGCATGTCAAACGCTCCATAAATAAAAAGAAACGACTTTACTCGAAAGCAAAACAGTCAAGGACTGATAGTGATTGGGAACATTATCGTGAACAATCTAAGCAATGTAAGATTGAAATCGAAGCAGCCAAAGATAAATTCTTTAATAACGACATCACAACGCTTTTAAGGGAAAATACTAAAAAAATTCTGGAAGGTAATTAACCCCAAACCTTCTTCGTCATCCCAAGTGTCCATTTCCAAGGACGGTGTGCTTCTTTCACCATCATGTGTTGCAAAGGAACTAAATGAATATTTTGGTTCTGTATTCACAGATGAAAATTGCATTCCGTCTGACCTTAACTTCACGACTCTCGAGTCAGTCATGGACGATGTATATATTTCATATCAAGGTATCGAACGCGCTATTGAAAGGCTCCCAAATAATTCGGCACCCGGCCCGGACGGCATCTGCACCAAAATGCTGAAGATAACAAAGCCTGTTATATCGCACATTTTAGCAGCTGTTTTTCAGCAATCCATTGATAGGGGAAGCGTACCAGATGCCTGGAAAATTGCCCACATCACTCCTATTTTTAAGTCAGGTGACCCCTCCATGCTTTGTAACTACAGACCAATTTCACTAACAAGCATACCGTGTAAACTCTTAGAGCACATTATATCATCTGCAATTATGTCATATCTAACTACTAACAACTTTTTTCTTACCAAATCAGCATGGTTTTCAGCGCGGCCGTTCATGCGAAACTCAACTATTTGAACTAATTACCGATATTCACGAAGCCATACACAATAAAGCAGACATTGACGCTCTATTTATAGACTTTGCCAAAGCCTTCGATAAGGTCCCCCATAACCGCCTAAATATGAAACTAAGCGCCCTAAACATCAACCCGAACATCTCTCATTGGATTGCTAATTTCTTGTCTGATCGCTACCAGTCTGTTTTTGTTAATAATAGTCTGTCTCCATTAATAAAGGTAAAATCAGGCGTTCCGCAAGGTACCGTGTTAGGGCCAATCCTATTCTTAATTTACGTGAATGATATAAGTAATCACCTGTCATCGCCAATCAGACTTTTTGCAGACGATTGTGTCATTTACAGACAAATTACTAACCATTTCGATGTGAGTGCGCTGCAGTCTGACATTAACCAAATCACCCGCTGGTGCTATCAATGGCAAATGGAAATTAATGTCTCAAAAACGAAGTACATTCAATTTACAAGAACTACAAACCCCGAGCTGCATTCTTACATGATTAACAATATGGTAGTCGAAAATGTGTCTACAATAAAATACTTAGGCGTCCATCTTACACACAACCTCTCATGGAATGCTCATGTTGAGGCAATAAGCAGCAAGGCTTCAAGAGCTCTAGGATTCATTAAGCGTAATTTGCACTCTGCTAACCAGTCCACCAAACTTCTCGCATACATAACGTTAGTTCGCTCAAAAATGGAATACGCCGCCCTTATTTGGAATCCTAACCAGCAATACCTAATTCATAAACTTGAGGCCATCCAAAACAAAGCAGCCCGCTTCATCACAGGAAAATATTCACGAGTTTATAGCATAACAGCTATCAAAACATCATTGAAATTACCTGCACTAGAAAAGCGTAGGCTTATCGCACTGCTGTCCCATTTCCACAGGCTTTATTTCAGTGATTCATCATTCTTACAGTCACAGATTAAACCAGCTCATCGCACTTTTCCACGCCTGGATCATGCATACAAAATACAACCCATGTTTGCGCGTACTAACTTCCTTCGTGACTCACCACTGTTTCTTGCAATTTATCATTGGAATAAACTACCAGGCGATGTTGTAACTGTGCGCGATCACGACACGTTTGTTAGCAAATTAAAGGAGATGTGGAATGTCGAAGTGTAAAATTTTGTAGCTTTCTTTTATTTAGTTTAGTTCCAATATTATCTTTACTATTGCATACCTTGTTTCATGCCTTACTGAGTGCTACAGTGCTTTACCATGTTCTCTCATGTTTTCTTTGTATGCGGATTTCTTGTGCTTGAATTTTCCTTTTTATATTCTGTGTAAATATTTTTGTGAACATTGTAACTACCCCCCCCCCCCTATGTAATGCCCCCATGGGCCCTTAGGGTATATGAATAAAAAATGAATAAAAATGTCTTTAGCGGTAAAATTTTCAAGGCTAGCGCACGAATGATATCATCATCGAATGACGGTCAAACTCATGGGCCCATCAGGTGCATTAAATTTGCGACATATGATGCTGGCCTTATATCTAACGGTTACGTGCTTAGCCTAAGATTGCCCGATGTAACGGTGAAGTGTACGAAATTAAAGCACCGATTAAACCGAACCGAAAATTCCGCCACATTGTACGGTAGTAAAAGGATCTGTATATATATATATATATATATATATATATATTGATTTGATATATACTGATTTGAGCATGGCGCGCTCGATGGTTACTAGGGTTGCCGCGGAAGGCCATGATTTGTCCACACGTGCGCGCGCGATCGCATTGAAAAGCCGCGTATTCGAAAAAAAAAGTGCTCAAGGTCACGAGCAGTGATGTGATTGACCAAAGCAATTTTGGCGCAGCTTCTAGAGCAACTACTATCCCAATTTTGAGCAGCTTAACAACCATGTGGCGCAGTTACTTACGGCATTTTCGGACGCAAATCTTGCAGGACATGTCAAACAAATTCCATTTATGCACGCATGTTCATTTGCAGTACTCCTAAACAAGAAATTAGGTCACTGCTCTTCGCTTTTCTGTAGACATCCCCAAGTCTATTTATTAAGTCCAGTCAGCAGAAGCCACTTAACACTTCCCAGGAATTCACTTGGTATTTGTAAATGACTGGCTTTCCCTGGTGCTTTAGTTACAATACTGGAAGCACAAGCTGTCCAAAGTTCCCATGCATTCTATTTACTTTCCAAAAATTAAGGCAGCTTCGCACTAGCGGTGCCAAGCCTGTAGGAGGTGCGGAGCTGGGCGGCCTTCTTTGTTTCTGTTTGGCTTTCTCTTTCTTTCCTCCTCTCTTTCTTTGTTTTTCTCTTTTCCGTTTTTTCTATCCTTTTTTTTCTCTTTTTATTTTCATTTTTATTTCTATCTTCCTTCGTATTTTTTTCCCCTGTCTTTCCCTCTCTTTCTATTATCCGCTTGCTCCTTGTTCTGTTCAATTTTTATACGTGGTTTTGCCTTCGTTACGCCAAGCGATGACAGCATACGTGAGCCCGGCCCCGTGAGTTATTGTGAGCATAAGTGAGTTATCGGCATTTAAAAAAAAAGGCTGATTACGTTTGTGCTTTTAGTACAACCTAGGCCTTCGCTGTATGGAGAGGTGTCTTCTGTCGCGCTTTATGTACAGAATCTTTAGGGTCCTGGTTAATGGGTGATGATGAATAATGTTTAGTAAGTGGTCCTTTATTCCCGTTTTTTAATGTGGGCTCGACAAAATCTACGGTGACGGGAAGGCGGAGTACGTATTTACATTTGACAAACTGTTTGACATGTACATTTGCCGAGGTCGAGAAGCCCAGCCAAGATATACCGGAATACTGCGACGCCATGCTTTCTCAGCAAAGTAACAATCACATCGTATTGTTGACAGAGCCTGCCCATTGTATGGCCTTAAAGCATATACACCCTGCATGAAATATTTTAGCGGTAAACTAGAACAAATAGCTCTTAAAAAAGAAGAAATTAAATAAACGGTTAGTGCACCATACGCGTACTCAATTACTGTAATTAATACAGTCAGTTGAGTAAGACTGTCGTCCAAGAACAAATATATCGTTATTTTCTCCGACTGTAACCGCATCAGTTAGAAACTATTTTATTGAACTCAATAATTCTAACTCACGATAGTGTCTAGTAGTAATAGAAAACTAACGCAGAAAGTTTCGCAGTACGGACGAGTTGAAATCTAACGCAGTAAGTTTTGCAGTAAGGGCGTGTTTGGAAGGCTTGTACCCGGCAACTACTTCAGCTACGTAGCACTTTCCTGTCTACTGCGACGGCCACTCGAAATTGCGGGGGTAACGTATAGATTTAGAGTGGCTGCCGTCTTGTTGCTCACCGAAAGAACTCAAAAAGGACGTCGTGGCGCATTCTTGGAGCAAATAATGAAATTTTTGCCAAGATGTAGCAGGATGTAGCAGGTTTCACCTCTTGGCGCAGTTTGGCGCTATTGGCGCAGCTATCACATCGCTGGTCACGAGGCGCACGTGACGTGTTTTCCTTCCCCGTGACATCCCTCCCTGCTTAGCTTCCAGCGCTTTCTTCGGGACAAGACAAGAGAGCATGCGACTGCAGCGCGCGACAAATCTTTGTAACTGCGCTCGTGCTGGACGGATTCTAAACATTATTTTGTGGCGGTGAATTCGTGAGGCAATAAGCCCGTTCAGTGAATCCATTCCATGGCTACTTGGGAAAGTGTTGCAGAGCCCCTTTATTGAACGGCAGGAGGAGAAGTCCAATCGGGGAACACCAGTGGACCATACAATGAAGATATTCATGCACCACGCCCCAACGGCTAGAATACTGGAATGTCGGTGAGGACAAATAGTCCGAAGCAGAGCCGAACTGGTGCAAGGTCGATGACCTCGGAAGGGGTGGCTGTTGCTGTAAATCGCACCTGAAAAGACCCCGTCCAGTAGCAGAGACATGCCATGCCTCTGCGGGAAGGTGTCCAGCGGCTCTTACCCACAGCGTCAGCACCGAACATGAAAGGGCTGTTCGCGGCATCCCCGCTGTATTTCTTCAAACCTGACCACGGCGCCGTGCGCCACAGACGCAATAGCACTTACCAGGACAATGGGGAGCCCTGAGCGACCCAAAAGCACCCATACCCAGAACAACTTCTGATTGAGTGGAACATCCCCAGAAGCGTCTTTTTTGGTGAATGCATATGCCTATGATTTCTGTAGTGTGATTACAGGCGCAGGTATTGGAGGCCACATTTTCCCTTCATAGATATTATTTAATTCATTTGATTTCCATTGCTTTGTCTATTCGACTAACTGGTCCTTCGTCTACAGACGTAATCTTGTTCGCGTTTACCGTCCGGTGGAGACATCGGAGGTTGTTATATGAAGAAAAAAATATATCCGGTTGCGCTGAACATGAAAACAATAGGAAGTTCGGAGCAGAGTTGCCTACCCTTAGGCTACGATGGCGTGCACTGGCAAGCGCGCCCTGTCGCTCCAAACGTGCAGCTTGCTCGGGGTGCATGGTAGGAAACGAGACCTTCATTCGTGATGCAGTGGTGCCTCCTCCCCTCCTTCTTTTTTTACTCCTTTCCTTTTTCACCATCCTCACTTCTCTTCTCCTCACCCTCAATTTCCTTTTCCACACCTTTGCTGCACTATAGTACACTATAGAATCGCAGAAGCTTGTCTGCGCAGACGCTTAACTCGTATCAGCAGACAAGCGTTATTCATCATGCGCGAAATTTCCGGCAGGAACTCTCATCATGGTTGGCAGTGGCTCTCATCATGGTTACAACTTGAAGCGAGGTGATCAGCCTCGTCAGTTCCAGCAATGCTCACACTCGAAGGGATCCACTGGGCAGCGAAGATCACCCGACGTGAGCGAATTTTGTCGGCAGATTCTATGATACTGGATATAGAAATGACTCTCGGCATCTTTTCGTTTGGCTCTGATAAGGGCACTACGAATGTCTGTAATGATGACTGCCTCCAATGTTGGTAACCCTTCTCTCACATAATTAGGGGCAACATCGGTCGATGCTAGTTCTGTAGTCACTGACGGTGATGGGTGAGGCATTCTAAACACCCGTCTGATGTCCTTCGAAAGACAAAACAAAGCTGCAGAAGTGCCTGGGCCATCGCTGCGTACAGATGCGCCCGTAAATTCTTCAAGTAAGTTCATCTGGGCTAACTGGAATAGTGCCGAAACACGTTGGTCGCACTGAGTGCCTATTTCCGGAATTAATAATTAAACGGGGAGATGCATTAGCTGTCCTCCTTCGGCGTCGTCAAAGTAATGGTTTCTTCACAATTGCCAATGATGCCAATGTACAATGTCTCCACATTCACCATGCGAGAGAGCGGGTGCCGAATCAGCCGATTAACGAGTGTTTTGCCATTTCGTGGTGCGTGCAAGCGTTGCTTATGATGTGACGCTGTTTGGTCAGCTTGTACCCTTAAGGGCAATTCGTGTGCTTCATTGAGGAGTGGAATGGATTCGACCTCACGAGGTAAGCCAAGCATGACTCGGAAGGGTTACAGGATGATCCCGTTCCAGTTGAGACATTGAACCAGGCGGGACATTGAAGACTAGCAAGGCACACATCACGCAAAGTAGTGCAGGTGACTCGTACACCTGTAGCGCTGTCGTCTAGTCAACGCCTTCTTCCCTAGCAGTCAAGGCGGCCACATACTTGAGCAGGGACAGCGATTTTCGCCGTACAAAGGTAACAGTAGAGTGCCAAGGAAGGCGATCATCGATGACTACACCCATGTAGTGGTGTTGCTGTGCCCATTGAGTCGGTGTCTCTCCGAGCTATAGCTGGCCCATATTTCGACGAGCGTTTTCTCTAGGATGGCAAACAATCGCGGCTGACTCGCAAGGGAACTCTGCAGGCCAACTTCCATCAAGAATACTGAAGCTGCGTTCAGAGCTTTCTTCAATATTTCACGAAGACGTGCACCGTGGTGTCACGGACCGCTGACTCATAGTTCGACATCATCGGTATAAAGTGCTATGCCTATTGCGAATTCACATTGTAGAGGTAATCAGCTTGGAAGCCCAGCTATTACGCTATTGAAGAGAAGCGGTGACAAGAAGCCGCCTTTCGGGACGCAACAATTACCAGAGCGAGCTTAACTGGCTATTTTTCCATGCACAGTTATATTCTGTGATCCGATATATGGTATATAAAGGGCGGCGCATTGACGCCCTCATGATCTCGGTATCAGAGAGACAATTCACAGCAAATAAAAAAAATTTACCTCACAACCAGAACCGACAACAACGCCGTGCTTTTACGTTACCTGGGGCAAAAATCCTCAAACATTTTTAAGGTGCTGTTCTGTTGCTCACAATTAATAGCAACGTTAAACATTTCTTTCGTCCTTGCGGCTCGGTAATGTCTGTATGCGAGAGAACAGGAAGGTGAAGAAGAAAGACTTGAAAAGGGAATAAAGGAAGCTGTAGTTTAATTGCCTGCAATTGTGCTTGCATTATACGTCAAAATGTTTTACCGCTAAAAAGATATGATGATACGACAGCCCACGACTACAACAGTACAGTAGTTACAGAACCCACGTTGCTCAATAAAGGGGAAATCAGTGGAGCGCGAGACACCAATGGAAGGGGGACTGTGGCAGCTGCACACAGCAGAGCACTTCATTGCGTAGTGTACCGCATTCATCATCACGAACGGCAAAAGCACGCCGGCCGTGCACCAGCGAAAGCATTGTGCACTCATATGGACGTTTTCTACAATTGCTGTGAGGTTGAAAGGTTTCAGTGAAACGTCATGCAAGGTATAGAAATGGCCGAAAATGAGCCGATGGTCGAGACACGTGAAAACACTGTGCATAAATCAATAATGCCGGCCACTTTCATGAAGTAGGGAAGCATCCATTATGCGAACCAGAACACTGTACTAATATGAAGGCCGTCAACCACTACTACAGTCATCAGAGTCATGGCCGGGAGCTCAGAGAGGCTGCTTAGCAATGGCTAGGCAGGCGGTGTCTGTCGCCCAGGTTGACCCCGTTCCTTGATCTTGCTTGCATGTGTTTGGAGGGGGGCTTATTCCGTCCCTCCTTCCCGCGTCCCGCACCACCACAGCGCATGTGCGTCCCCTCCCCCCTCTCTCTCCTACGCTCACCCCCTTTCTCTCCTCTAGGAATCCTCTACTCTACGGAGCGGCCCCTGCGTCCCACAACCCCCCACAGCGCATGCGCGTCCCCTACGCTCACCCCCCTTTCTCTACTCTAGGAATCATCTAATCTACGGAGCGGCGCCCGCGTCTCATATCCCCACAGCACATGCGCGTCCTCTCCCCCCTTTCTCCTCTAGGAATCCTCTACTCTACGGAGTGGTTCCGGCGTCCCACAGCGCATGCGCGTCCTCTCCCCCCTCTCTCCTTTAGTAATCATCTGTTCTACGGAGCCGCTCCCAGCGTCCCACACCCCCCACAGCGCATGTACGTCCCCTCTCTCTCCTCTCCTACGGTCCCCCCCGTCCTCTAGGAATCCTCTACGGAGCGGCGCGCACGACAGGTTGTGTGACAGCTGCATACTCCGCTGTGGGCGCCACGGTAGTTCCGCGGTATAAAAATGACGGAGCGCGCGCGCCTCATTCTCTCTCCTGTGCAGCGCCGCGATGAGCGCCCGGACCGCTGCCGTGAAACGAGAGCGGCGACGTTCCTCCCGCTCAAGCTAATTATCTCCCCGCTGCTTCGCATGCACACATGGTTCCCTTTAGCGCGAGATGGGGAATTTTTTTTTAGATGCAAGTATCTTATGCTCGGGGCTATGTCCGTCCCTCCCGCGTCCGGCCACTTTCATGGAGTAGGGAAACACCCATTATGCGAACCAGAACACTGTAGTAATATGAAGGCCGTCAACCACTACTAGAGTCATCAGAGTCATGGCTGGGAGCACAGAGAGGCTGCTTAGCAATAGCTAGGCAGGCGGTGTCTGGCGCCCAGGTTGACCCCATTCCTTGATCTTGCTTGCATATGTTTGGAGAGGGCTTAGTCCGTCCCTCCTTCCCGCGTCTCGTACCACCACAGCGCGTGTGCGTCCCCTCCCCCTCTCTCTCCTACGCTCACCCCCTTTCTCTCTTCTAGGAATCCTCTACTCTACGGAGCGGCCCCCCGCGTCCCACACCCCCCCCACAGCGCATCCCTCCCCTATCCTCTCCTACGCTCACTCCCCCCTCTCTCCTCTAGGAATCCTCTACTCTACGGAGCGGCTCCCGCGTCCAACACCCTCACAGCTCATGCACGTCCCCTCCCCGTCTCTCTCTTCTCCCGTCCTCTCCTCTACGAATCCTCTACGGAGCGGCGCGCACGACAGGTGGTGTGACAGCTGCATACTCCGCTGGGGGGCACCACGGTAGTTCCGCGGTATGAAAATGACGGAGTGCGCGCGCCTAATTATCTCTCCTGTGCAGCGCCGCGATGAGCTCCCGGACCGCTGCCGTAAAACGAGAGCGGCGACGTTCCTCCCGCTCAAGCTAATTATCTCCCCGCTGCTTCGCATCCACACATGGTTCCCTTCAGCGGGAGATGGGGAATTTTTTCTTTCCTGCCCCCCCCCCCCCCCTCCTCCCGACTGGTTGCCACACATAAGCGCGTCGCACAATGAATAAACTGAGATTTGTCCTCCGGGCCCTCCGTGGGTCACCTGTTCTTTGGGCCAGCAGCGGTCGTCCAGCCGCCGAATACTTAACAATATGCATGACTATGTCAACATCAATATTCATTATAATTCTTCCTCTTGATCTTTTTATATCTTCATGCGCTTCATAATGAGTGCACTGCCCTGGTACAGATATTCATTTTTATGAATAACACAACTCAATTAAATCTAGCGCTTGCACAGAGACGGTCTTCATCCGTAATTGAAGATAACTGGAAGTGAGGAAATGTTAAACATGTTCGGCGTTCTGTTCTTTCACTTATATAACTAGAAGTATATTTAAGTATATTTAACTGAAGTATATTTAACACTACTTGAACTAGTATTATCACAAAACTACATTGAATTTGAAGAAAATTTCTACCTTGAAATACAGGGAAACAGGCATGGGCACCCCATTTGCTCCCACTTAAGCAAATATATTCATGGGAATTCTGGAAACAGAATTCCTGTCTCGTTGCGTGAACAAACCTCACACATACCTTCGGTACATCGATGACATATTTATAATATGGTGACATGTCCGAGACAATCTAGCTAAATTCACATCATTCGTAAACTCCTGTCATACAGTAATAAAATTCACTTCCGACGCCTCGGCTGAGCGCATCAACTTTCTAGACACGATCCATATATCTTGAAAATGGCATATTAAAGACAACTCTGTATAAAAAAACCATTTGACAAGCAACAATACCTAGATTATACAAGCCACTACCCGAGACACTGTAAACAGGGCATTTTCAAGAGCCAGGCAACAAGATTACACCGCATATGCATAGAAAAAATGATTACGTAAACAGACTTACGACCCTAAAAGGAACACTATCACACAGAAACCATCCCTAACACATTCCTTGACAAAGCTTATACGGACGCACTGAAACTAGACTGCAATGAGGCACTCAAACCACACTCTAGAACAACAACAACAACAACCACTCTTCTCCCTACAAAGTTTTCTAATGCGCTTCCAAACATAAACAACCTCCTCACAAAATACTATCCACTTCTAACAACCAACGAGAAACTTAAGAAAATCTTTCCCGAACCCCCCTAAGGTCGCCTACAGACGCAACGCCAATTTTAAAGACATGCTCTTCCATGCAAAACTCAAACGAAAGACTAGGACAACATCTGGTCCCTGTGGCCGCTCCAGATGCTCCACTTGCAAACATATACAGCCGACTACCAGCGTAAAAAGCACAGCATCAGATTACATTCACAAGGTTACATCGAGCTTCACCTGCACGTCAAAAGACCTAATATATTAGGGGCGAAGCTCCTTAGGGTGTGGGTCTGTCCCTCATCTGTAGTATATAGTAGTAGTAGTAGTAGGTAGCCACGTATAGTGTGATGTGCCCACTCCACGTGATAAAGATGACGATGACGCCTGATGACCATGAAGAATAAGCGCGTTACAGGTATAGTGTAATGTACCCACTACACGTGATAACGATGACGATGACGCTGTTGACTATAAAGTATAAGCGCGTTCCAGACCACACATTCCCTTTCTGCCATGGATGAAAACGATTGTGAACGCGCTCTCGCCCTCGAAAGGCAAAACGGCAACGCCGACAAAAAACGTTCCCCTGAGCTTAACGTCATATACGAGGAAAACAAAATCAGGGGAACCCCCTCCTTGTGGTCCGTAGAGCTCTTGAACAAAATCATCATCTACCCCATAAGTAAATAATAAAACATTGTGTATATACTTTATCAATATGTAAATAATGAAACATTGTGTATATACTGTATGTATAATCACACCACACCCCCCGCGTTTGTGTGTCAGGTCTTTGTATGATGATCGATTGGGCAAAATTTACGGGGATTGACGGTTTACCAGATTACCTCCGGAGCTTCGCCCACTCATCATCATTCACTTCGTGGATATGGCGGATTTTCTTTTTTGTCCTGGGTGTTCCACCTGTGAAAAACAATATATAGGCGAAACTGGACAGCCAATTCATGCAAGACTGAACGGCCACCGTGCAGACACAAAACACAATTTACCAAAAGCAGTAGCCAGCCACTTCAATCAACAGGACCACAATTTCGACCAAGCCAAACTTTACAATCTACAAACAAATTTCCGGTCACCACGTGATAGAAAATACATGGAATCGTATTTGATACACAAATTTAAATCCCCACACCTATCAGGAATCACTCTAGCACGTGGTAATTTGGAATCACTAAAAGCCAGAGCATAATTACTCTATTATTAAGAGACATGAAATACGCTCAACCTTCGAATGACCATAACCAGTATAACATAGAACCGTTCCTAGCCTACACATCATATTATTAATGTTCTCCCTTCCAAATTTTTAAATGTTACATACATATATGTGTATTTATAATAATAATAATAATAATAATAATAATAATAATAATAATAATAATAATAATAATAATAATACTTTATTAACCTTTTCAAATAGGAACAATGTAGTACAGAATTGGCCTGCCAAAGCCACATTGGGCTTGAGGGGCAGAGCCGACAGACAGCGGACAACAGCAATTGCTTAGCGTAAGACCATACGAATACACACATTCTTTTTTTTCATTTACCTGCAAAATATAGAAACGCGTGTACGGCAATGCATGAGGAAACAAAACTGTTGCTATTACATGTGACGTCACCTAGCCTTGTGAGAGTTAACAATTCGTACTTGGAATAGCCACAGTACAACAATACAACACCATCAGATTTTCGGTGATATAGAAGAAAAAAAATAAAAAAGGAGATAAGCGGAAAAACCAAGAAGCACAAAAGAACACACGATAAAGCAATGTAACATCATTCGAACTTATACAGAAACAAAGAAAAAATGAATTTTAATTCCTTTAGTACGCCGACAGCTATGCGCAGGCTAACAAAAAAAAGAACATCGTTACACTAAAGATTGTGATACCGCAGCGACACGCACCGAAGGAAAAGTGCAGATATCACGAAGGAGTTAAAAGATTAATGCGACGAAGAAGTTGCCTTCAATTTGAATTTTGTTTTTGCACGAAAGACACATTGGAGGTAGTTGATTTAAGCAAGACGGGTATGAAGCAGCTGCGAGTGCGCTGACCATATCTTGTGGAGCAGCGAATCACCCGAAAACGGTTTTTAGGTCGGAGGGAGCGAGAAGGGACGTAAGGAACTTTATATTTGTTAGACCAAAAATGCCTCAGAACAGCCGTCTCAGTCAGAAGGGCATCAAAGTTAGAGCATCGCAGTGCTTTAAAAAGGTCTGTGCCTGAGGGCAGTCTTAAATCATAACTAATTAATTTCAAAATGGAACGAAGGATAGAGTTCAATCTATTTTTCCAACGAATCGCACAGTGACCGAACGCCGTAACACCATATCGAAGAACACCGTAACCTAACGATTGTAGTATCATATTGCGAACTGATAGTGGCGTATAATATCTGATAGTATATAATGTACGAGATACTGCCCGGAGCCTTGAACAAACGTACGCCAGGTGAGAATTCCAGGCGAAGTCGCTGTCAAGAAGTACACCAAGGTATTTAACAGATGAAACATAGGGAACAGGAGCGCAAGAACACGGACAACAAGATGAACAGTGAGCCAGTAATGGGACACTTAAACTAACTTTTTTCAATGGATTATGGAAACAAATGAGCTGTGTTTTAGGAAACGTTTACATTAATCACATTATTGGCAAACCAGTCCATCAAACTTGTCGTAGCATCTTGCAACAGGGAAACTGCTTCTTATGTGTGTATATATATTGATATATACATGTAGTACTCTTATGTAGTTTTTATTTTTGAGAACCTTGTAACCACTGCTTCCTTTCCTTCTTTCACCGCGTCTAAGGACCAGTTTCACCCCCCGCACTCTCAAAGTCCTCAGCCCCCAGGAAGTTATCCGCGTCTTATTCCATTTGTTTTCCCCACTGTCCCTATCCCCAACCCGTCCTTTACTCCTCGTTTTTTTTCTTAAGCGTCACGCCGTCCAATTTTTGAGGCGATTCCCCCCGAGAGGGCCACGTACGGTGACACTTGACGCATATGTCTGCCAATGACTTCCCCCCATTAAACACGTGTTTCTCAGCCACCCTTTCCGGTAGCACTTACCATCCACATTTTGACTTTTAAAAGCACGCCGCCCGCTTCTCCCTCTTTTGTGACTGCTTTCCTTTGGTGCTTCCCATTCATGGGCGGTTGGTTGAAATAGGCAGACGCCATATCGTCGAAAAACCTTCGCGGTAGCCGGACGCGGCGCCCGTCTGCCTGTTTTCGAAGCCTCATGCTTCGTCTTTCCTTCATTCATATTTGTTGCGGCTCCGACTTTGTTGTACCCCTCCCCCCCTACCTTCCTTCTCTTCTCCTTTTTTTCTTTTTTTCTTCCTCGCCTTTCTTTCTTTCCTCACACACCCCTATTTTTTAAACTCCAGCTCCCCTTACTTCCGAGAAGAGATTCTTTAGCGCCATTGCAACCTTGCTTGAAATGAGACAGGGGCTACACTCATCTGCTTTATAGATTTTTTTTCTTTCCAGACTGCAATTACCAGCACGGACATGCGCCACCACAGGAGATGACGTCAGTACTAACGCTATTAAAACTAACACGCCAAGGATGACAAGGCGCCTTCGACAAAGATAGGTCCACCTATCGAAACGTCGGCCAGCCTGTCTGAGGCACTTCCTCTGTTCTTCCTGCTTAATCCACTCAGAGTCTTCTTGTATGCTGATTGAATAACGAATGGCTGACAACTTCAGCATAACATATATTAGAAGGCCGGCCTCGAAACGACGAGTTTCAGAGGACCGCACGATGTCGGCGGAGATGTCACTGCACTCGACAGCTGTCGCTATTAAAAAACAATATACACCGTATGGCGTGAGTTGGAGGATAGGAAAGTACATCGTTTTTACTTTCTTTGCGCTACACTGCAGGTGGTGACCTCACAGAATGACTGACATACGGACTGTTTTAGTCATTTTTTCCTGTTTTATTTTGTTTGTATCCTAAGCCTTCCATGCCCGCAGCGAATGCCTTAATTCCCATGCTTAGCTTCTAAAATGAATCTCGGATGTAGAAAGTACGCGAGAAATCGAAAAAGCGGTGTATTTTGTAACGAAGGATTCACAAATGTATGTCCGCCCTCTTTAATTAACTCGGTAAAAATATACTGCAGCTTATTTATTCAGCTATACGTTCCCACGGTACGTTATGAAAGTAATTGGTTGGTTGCAGTGGCGTAGCCGGGGGTGGCACACCGGGCACGTGCCCCCCCCCCGAAATTTTTTTTTCGCCATGGCATACATAGCGAAAAATGACCATTTAAAGGAGGTGCCACCCCCGAAATCAAGGAGGTGCCCCCCCCCCCCGAAAAAAATTTCTGGCTACGCCCCTGGTTGGTTGGCCGGCTGTTTCCTAGAGGGATCGATGAACCAAGCACAAGTTATTAGCCATAAATCAATATTCTTGAAATGGGTAAATTTTGCTGAGTTTATTTTGACTGTATTAATATTTTGTGAATGGAAGTGTAGCATTGCCTTTCACATATCATACTTTAAGCACGCTGTAATATTTTGTTTTTTGAAGTGGTGCTGTGTTATTTGACGCAATCATTATTTCAGTAATTGCGAGATTGCGAAGAAAGACGACGGCTGAGCGCGATTGAATTACATTTAATAAAGTAAAGAGGTTGTAGAACTGCTTTGCATATGCAAGTACATATATTTGCTTAAACTCAATCGGCATTATTCGAACGCGACGCGCTGAGGAGATTGTTTCACCGAAAATCCTATGCCGACATCATCATCAGCGTCACTGGTTGTGAGCGAAAAATCAGCGTTGTTCTTAAGCGATAATTGGGAATACATACAAAGAAATAGAAAAAAGCCTTCGGTATGAGTGGGGATCCAACCCGTGACTTCTGCCTTGCGAGCAGGTGTTCTACCACAGAGGCAGAAGAATACCTATTCAGCCGTCTCGTTTCTTCCCTCCTGTGGCATAAGCCTACGAGAACCAAGGCGTCCCCGCTAGCTCACACCACCCCGAGCCACGGGACGCTCTCCTTTTTAGGAGCGAAGCTCCTTAGGCTGGCACCCCGCCGTCGCCGTCACCGTTGAAGCTCCCTGGCACGTGCCAGCTGAGGCGTCTCCCCCTCACGCGGGAGGTAAATGAGCTTTATGAGCGCTGGAACGCGGATGGCGTCTGCAGGATGCGCAAAGCGCGAGAATACGAGCGCATGCGAAACTGAGGCAGATTAGTCTCCCTCTCCCTCTTTCTCCGACTCTGCCCTCTCCCCTCAAACCGGCGAACGCGCGAAACCATCGCTTCACCTTGTCGTCCTCCCAGTGGTAGGTCCGTTTTGCCGGGTTCACGGTGGCGGCAAGCCTGCCGTAACGGCGCGGTGCCGTAGACCGTCGGCCGCCGCCGCCCGCGCGATAGCTGTTCAAAGTACACGGCAAGCTTCGCCGGCGAGGCAGTCGCGCCTCCGAAAAACATGGCTGCACTTCCGAATCCAGTTGTTCACCGCCTCGGATCTATCAAGCGGCCGCCGTGCGCTCTGTAGCTTGTAAGCTCCGAACTGACGTTTCGATTCGATTTAGATTCATGTCCTTAAGCTTCGACAACACAGTACTCGGATCGATTCGGCACCGTTCTTTAGAGCCATACTCAAATAATCGATGTTGTAGGCTTAGTGAGTGGCGATGGGCGCTACCCAAATCTCGGAGGACATAAATTACGCGTTTGTTAGTTGTTTTTAATCCTGGATAGCTGGCGCTACTTGTCCAGGCGCCAGCTTGGGGGCACGTTATTTGGTTTAACGCTGTGCGGTTTTCAACACCGGACAGACTAAAACGCTCTAATAATTGCTTGAACGATGCCCGGCAACGACGCGGACGACATCCGCACTTCTAGCGTGAAAACCACCGAGCAAGAAGCAAGCAGCTCGAAGCGTCCCGCAGCAGACGCGGATGACGGGAAAGCCGAAAGCAGACGACGCGGCTCACCGATGTAGATCCTCCGTCGCTGATTGGCCGCGTCACTTTCCGGCAAACGGAAAACGGCAAGAAAATGGGTCTCGGACCTATTCTCCGAACGGCAAAGAACGGCAGACGGGCGCGAACAAAACCGCCCGCGCACGGCAGCCTGAGAACGGCAAAAGGCAAACGGCGAGCCGCCGTGCCGCTACCGTGAACCAGCCATTACCTGGAAACACCGCGCTCGCCGAACGCCGCGTGCGTCCTATTTCTAAGGAGCTTCGCTCATCGGTTGAATTCGTACACGGAACAACTGCTAGTTTTTGCCTAGCCGACCGGTCACGATTGGCGCTGCGCGCAACCCCAAAATGGAAAACTATCGTGGGTCGCCAGTGATATGACGCCAACGCAGCGCGAGCAACGATGTAGCGTGGCCCGCGTCTTGCATAATTTTAAATTCGCAACGTGTGGCGTCCTGTGCGCTTTACGCCATGTGCGTTTGTATTCCGCGGTTAGTACCCTGGAGAACGAATTGACCAGTTTTTAACACGTGTTTCATGCCGGGGTCCACCAAAATTTCAGTGACGTCTTCCCGTCACGGAAATGACCTTGAAAAAATACGCATGATCAGAAGACAAAGAAAAAAAGTTCCGTCAACGGTAGTAGAACCTATGACCTCTTGGTCCGCGACAAGAGATGCCCGGCACGCTATCCACTGCTCCACGATCACATACTATGTTGGCTTTAAAAACAAGCCTTTTATATCTACCACTGTCCTCTCACAGTGCACTTGCCAAAGTGAAGTAATGCATTATGACCGTAAAACGCACGATTAGTTCCTTCAAAGCGTCGTTTCCACGCGTCCGTCCCATTCGGCGCGTTTCGAATAGGAAAAGTGCAATTTCGTCGACGCATTAACACACTGCCTGCTGCCGACCTTAGCCCTAGCATCGGCCTCGCTCATAGCATCCGTCCATACCGAAAATAGCTCTGCGACGCGCGAGTGCTTCGCGTGGCCGTAACTCCGCGTACCTAACTTAAGCTCGCCCCGCGAAAAATCGCAGCCGGCCAACGGGGAAGACAAGACGCGCGTTGCGTTTCCCTCTGGTCGGGCAGCGTTGTTCAATAACTCTAGCATGCCGGGAGTAGGCGGCTTTACCCCAAGTTCGGCGTCCAATCACTGACGCCCATCTGGCTATCACACCGCTTTGTCTGATTACGCTCTCACCGTACAGCTACCACAAGCATCTATGATCACAAGGGTTTGTTTAATCATTGATCATGGAAGTTAGTCGTCGGGATACAGATGTACACAGCAAACGGGTTTGAGCCTTTTTGGGAGTTTTGGGCCTGGCTCTTAACTTGCATCGTAAAGGTACTACGCAAAACCCCCCTACCAAAGGAGGTTTTAGGGGGGTACGCAAGGCAAGATGGCGGTGCCTGTTGAAGCGACAGCCGTCCACTTCGAATCTTTCTAGCCGTCGGCCTGCATTATTAAACTCATTCATCCCCAAATAATGCTGGTATTTGATTTAGATTTGAGTAATGAGGCTTCGCTAAGCGTATACTGCCGATAAAACAGCTCCGTTTTCGAGATACACAGTCGATTTGCGGCGCACAAGGCTTAACAAGGTTTGTTTACAAAGTAAACGGAGTCAAAAGAGGGAATTTAGGAGGTAACTTTGGTGTTTTTTTAACTAATTTCTGGGGGCTTGAACGGAGATCATTGGAAGTTTTTCTGATTCTTTAGAGAGCTTTTAAAACGCCCCTTTATACGCGGCCCGAGAGAGGGCGAGAAAAAAAAAGTATTTCAGGCACTATACTAGCGTTTCAGAGACATTTCTTGAAACTATTCAACGCTAGGACATATTAGAAAATGGACATTGATGTATTCATGCACAAATATGACATGTATTCAAGCACGCACGACACAGGAATCGAACTCGCGACCACACGCACTGAAAGCAAACATCATATCCATTACACCACAGCGCCACCACTAGCTTGCGTACTTTTTCACGGGGGTCTATATCTACAAAGCGGCTACTAACCTGTCTGCGACACCTCAAACATTTGTTCTCGTAGCATCGGCATCTGTTCGCGCTTTCGCAAGGCCAGTACATAAACTCAGGGGCGTCACGAAGGCCAAGGTCAACACCTTCAGCTTCGAACTATTCAGTTCGTCGTGTCGTGCCGCTAGAAAAATTGTAAACGTGTGCCCTCTTGAGTACTTCGACGCTGTTTCACTCGCCCGAAATTCGTGGATACCAGCGTAACAAAAGGTATCCTCAGATGGCCGAACATATGTGCATTCCATGGGCGTATGATGTGGAGCTATTTTCGTTTCTGCCGCGAGCTGCACGCGTCCCATGGCAGGGGCGTGTTCTGAGCTGTACGAGACCGCCTGTGTTTCCATTGATGGGGTCTGTGCCTTCCGCCGCACGGAAGCCCCCAGAGACGAGGACGAAACACTGAGCAACACATCTTTATCATTTCAAAACTCTACCGCGACTGACTGTCAGCGGCCCCTAAGCGCGAGCCGAGAGCGTGCCTGTGTCCATCGTTCTCGTCATCCACCGGCGCGCTCACCGCTACGACTCCCATAGCATATAAAAGTTACTCACGCAGATGCCCACAAGCGTGCGCAGGGTGCCTCTTCAGGTGGAAGGGGGGCGAGGGGACGAAGGCTCGTCGCTGCGCCCACCCTCCCTATTAAGTCAATGCACGGGGGGGCAGACTCCCCCCCCCGTGTGCACGCCTATGCAGATGCCCGAGTTACAAGGACATTGTAACGCGCCTACACACGTGCATTTATTGCGCGCGTGCTCTCGCGAGCCAAACGCAGGTGCAGCAGCGCCTTCAGAGTAGCTGAACGATAATCTACATCCACAATTAGCACTTATTCGCAACTCGCACTTTCGCGGGGCACATAGTGATTCTCTAACTCAAATTCAGTATTTAGTCGCTTTCACACTCGGAGACTACCTACAATCTTACTAATTAACCTTCATTGTTTAACATCACACAAATGCATTAAAGCGAATGCGTAAGGCATGCCCCAATGTTAAGTACAACCACCACAAATTAGCGGTGACAGGTCTCCCGTTAAATAAAAAAGTTAATGCACATGCACTTCGCCCTTGTGAAAGTCCAAGTGTATGCGGCACTCCTCTTGCACAGATGATGTAGCAAGAATGAAAAAATGTAGTACTGCCGTCTTCTTCAACGAAACAGCTGTGATAAGAATGATAAGAAAAACAGTGTTCGCAATGTTTTATTGGAATCAAAACAGTAGCAGTTCTCATGTCAGTGTAAGCATATGTATATTTCCTTCTTCTTGCACAGAACCTACACCCAATACAAAACACTAAGAACGTATACAGTACAGCCCAAGCGCTATATATAATTCACAACAGTAAAGCAACATGAAAGTAGTGTGGCAAATCTCATCATAATGCACACTGACATGTGCACTTCACAGTGCTAGTATGTAAACACAATCCAGAGAATGGGATCTACAAGGAACTTGGTGTCAGCCTGCACATGAAGGCAACTAAGCTAGTACATTAAGGCTAGCATTACTTTTAAGAAATATGCAACCAAGCAGGGAGGCATGTTGTAGATTTTAATTGAATTAGTTTGCCCTATGGCATCAAAACATGTCACACATCATCATACAGTTCTGTGTTCTGCAGAAAAGTCCAAAATAGACCTGTGGTGTTGATTGTAGATCCACTTACCACAATTTGTAAAGGCGTTCAGCCATGCCAGCAAAAATGATAACATTGCATTCATATATGGCTGGCTGCACATACTTACTCACAAATATCTGAAAATGAATGCAGTTTTCCAGAAATATACTTGGGAATTTGTCGCCATTATCACACAACTGCAATATACCAATACTTCTATTATACATAATTACTACAGCTATGTTTACAATATTCCCATGCCAGCCACTGTCATCAGCAACCTAAAAAGTTCATCTTTAATTCCTCACTTCATGGCTTGCGCATAATTACCGCATTGAAAGTTAATACCACTACCATGGCTGCAAAGTCAACTTGAAATTAGGCAATGACATGCCTAAAATTAAAAATTTCCTACAAGTAGTGGCTGGTGGCTTGGCATATTGGATCCTAGGGCTTGCTATGCCATGTGGTTGAATAGAATTTGACCACGAATCTATAGAGCCTGTAAAGCAGTCAGGAATTGAGTTCATAGTTAAACAGTGAAAACAAAACAGCAACACACATAGAAATAGAAATGAAGGGAACAGGACAACGCAGAACTAGCAACTGAAATTTAACACGTGTATGGCGTTTTTAGTCACGTTCATACTCATTCTGTGAGTGCATGGTTCTTTATTTTTGTAATTTTTTTGCACTAAGTGTGTATATCTTTCTGTGGTTTGCATTACACTTCAGGTCCTCGTTAGTGTAGAGTGAGGCACAGGGGAGTGTTCCCACAATACAGTGTCTTGTACACAAACAAGTGCGTGAGCAACTCTTGCAGCTTTGCCAGAAATGTCTTCCTGAAAATAATAGAAAAGAAGTCCATTAAGCTTTCATATCCAGAAATATGAATGTCTTGGCAAAGACTCACACTTGACTATACTATTGCGGACCTTTAAACAGAACACGAAACAATTGCAATAGTGAGATGCTGCTAAGTAGTTTCTTGTGAACTTTTCACTTAAAGTACGGAGGGCAAAAAGTACACAACTGTAATGAAATGCGAAAGAGCACCAGAAGTGTACTTTCGTCCTGTGTACCATCATTCGAGTAGTTTTAGCTGTCAGTGAAGTTAGCATTGTAGTGTAAAGGGGTGCAAATTTTAGTATGATTAACCTTGGAGTTAAACGCATTTCAATGGAGGCGTGACTGCTTGAGGCCCAGGTACTTAGCTTTAGGTGCGTGTTAAAGAGACCCAGGTGGTCTATCTTTCCGAAGCCCTCCACTACGGCGCCTCTCATAATCGTGTGGTGGCTTCGGGATGTTACGCACCAACAGTTATTATCACTTACAACACATGGAACACTAGCTTCTTCATCAACCACAGCTGTTCTGTTGTTCTGTTTAGGACTGAAGATTGGGCGACTTGGTATTGATTCATGGCAAAATTAAACAGTTCACTTGTAATGACGACAATAGAAGACGTGGACAAAGTACCAGCCTGTTTACCTTGTCAGAAATTGTGTCAACAGTCAGAATACTGTGTGCTGATCATAAACACTATGGCAACAAAAAGTAAAACAAAATAACCAGAGGGAAGGAACAAGGTGATTCAACAACGAGGTTCAACAGATTCAACTGACTTATATCAATGGGATTAAATTAGCTTTGCACAAGTGACACATCTCCTAAATTCCATAAATATGAACATGTAACCTTGGCAAGCTCTAGTGCTGATATGTGACAAATGAAGTGACCATACCATAAAATGCATGTGCTTCAGCAAACACACTGTAATTAAGCACATGTCTTACACATCATATGGCCATCATAATCTGTCATTAACATGACTTATTCTTTCTAGCTAAATGTATACAAGCTCATGATGTCAATGCGCCTTGATATGCAATTTAACTTTTTGTGTTGGAGACGTACAAAGTGCACAATGCAAAATTTTCGTCAAAAAGTATTCTTACTTGCTCATAATCTGCGCATGAGAACAGAATAAATAGAAAACAAATCTGGCCTTAATGCATGTGTTACCACATGACCGCATGATAACAGCTGTCTTTTTTTTTTTTTGCTTAAGTGTATACTCCCTGGAAGCACTGCTTCATTCATGCTTTATCGCAAGCAAGGTAATTATGTCGTACAAACATTCAGTTTTAAGGCGCACTCGCTTGAGTTGGCTGGCCACGCCAAGCGGTCAGCCAATTCGAAACACGTATCACACATCGTTGTTATGCATAGCTCGGCACACTCACTCATGAGTGCACTCAACTCACACTCACTCACACTCATTTGAACGTGGTGAGTTGAGTATGAGTGAGTACTCATGCGTGTGAGTGGACGTGAGTGTGAATGTGAGTGAGAACTCATGAGTGTGAGTGGTCGTGAGTGTGAACGTGAGTGAGTACTCATGAGTTTGAGCGGACGTGAGTGTGAACGTGAGTGAGTGCGAAGGCTGAAAAATTTGTGGTGAGTGAGTTTGAGTGAGTACTCCCTTAAGGTGCCGACGTATGGAGCTTGGCACACTCACTCATGAGTGCACTCAACTCACACTCACTCATTTGAACGTGGTAAGTTGAGTATGAGTGAGTACTCATTAGTGTGAGTGGACGTGAGTGTGAACGTGAGTACTCATGAGTGTGAGTGGAGGTGAGTGTGAACGTGAGTGAGTTCTCATAAGTGTGAGTGGACGTGATTGTGAACGTGAGTGAGTGCAAAGGCTGAAAAAATGGTGGTGAGTGAGTTTGAGTGAGTACTCCCTTAAAATGCCGACCTATGTAATGTTATGTGAGCTTAATGACCTTTCTTTTTTCGCTTTTCATTGCACTTTTGACGCGACGGAATGTGCAGAAGAGCACCTACTTCTGCCCAAGCGACAAGGTCGCGCAAACAGAGGAAACATAAGTATTACGTACCATTTGTGTTCCTGAATGTGCCGCGAACGCGGCGCGCCCTTCAGCTGCTGCTCGCTTGAGTCACCTGGCCATTGCCACACCATTGCACACGCAGTGCATGTTGCACTGTCGTCAAACCACACATTTCACGTCCAGCGACGAGAACACAGTAAGGCTGCCGGCATGAAATGTGCACACATGATCGACGCATAGCAGGGTAGTTGAAAGGCGTCCTTCACAAAACCGACGTTATCCCATGACGGCTTCGCTTCGCTATCACTCACGCACGCCGCTGGGGCCAGCCTGCGGTAGCACCCGCTGTCATTTCGGAACTTCTCGCGTTTCTCGCGACTCTCTTGCGTTTCTTTCTTTTTGCTTTCTTTTTTCCCCTCGCGCGCGCATGCGTGCGATGGTTGTTCCGCTCTTATCGCCGCCGTTCGAAGGTCAAAGGCGCTTCGTTCCTTTCAGAGCAGCCGCTTGAGGAGAGTCGCGTTTTTTCTTTCATTTCTCTTTTTTCTTTTTTTTTTTCGCCGGGTTCTTTCAACACCGGATCTTATTCCGTGCGTTGAGGCACACCGCCTGTGCCCAATTCGTCATCCAAAAGGGTATACTGAATGTGCATGCGGTGCCGATAGGCCACATCGAGGGTGTACACGCTCCTACTTTTAGTTTAACTTCGATTTGATGGTAAAACAACATAAGCGAAGTCATTCTGTGGTCAAAATGCATCGTGAACCCGAGCCCAGCGGTAGTGTGCATTCCGTACAATAATGTGCATCAGTCGACGAGACGAAGAAATCGTTGATTAGCACGTTCATGAATTTATTAAGCACTTTGAGAAACACTTCTTTCGCCCGCGCAGTTGCATACATGCACGCCAGCACTGAAGGCACTATAGCTTCGGATAAAATAAATGGAAGATATGCCCGAGAAAGTGAAATAGGAGTTTTCTGTCCTTGAACTCCATTTGACAAAATGGCGTCAGATCGTGAATTTACCTCCTTTCTTCCACCTTTTATCCCCATAATTTCTCAAGGAAGTAAAATTGAGGACGCAGAACTTTATTACACCGATCTTAATACTCCCTAAGGGAGTACGGTCCCAAGTGAAGGTAGTATTAAGCCCTTAAAACGCCCAATTCGGCTAGTTTGCGTTTACAGTGTACAGTTGCGCTCACTATGACTTGGAACAGGGGAACGCGTAGCCTGACTAGTTCAAATCCTGCGCATGGCTTCAACCTGCCCCATTTCCTCACCTAAATGATATTTTCACATTTGGGATCATCCTCAAGTTAGAGAAAAACGATAACTTGTGAAAATAAAGGCTAGTGGAAGTCATGCGCAGTCATTGAACTAGTGAGGCCACGCATTCCTGCGTTGCAAGTCATATTGAGCGCTACTGTACCACCAAGCGTCAACGTGTAGGCATCCACGTTAAACGGTGCTATAACTGTCAAACGCCAATAGATATTGTACAAGCTATCTTATATTAATGTATAGTAAACATTCAACTACTTCTGTAAGGACGTTTCACTTTCGTGTTATACCGATTCCTATGACGGAGGGATCAACCATGTTTTTTTTCTACACTGTTGGGAAGGGGTATACTTCTGCGATGTTTTACTGATGACAGTTGAAGAAGAATTTCAGTGACCCCCGAAGAAATACGGGAATTAACAATAGACAATGAGGCCGGATTACCATTTGACCTAATCATGATGACTGCTTTGTACAGTTTAGGGCGCTCACGAATGGCTGGATTGTACTGTGACGATGATAGAAGACCAGCAAGACAATATTTAGAAAAAAAGTATGGCACGGTTTATCTAGGTAGGAAGAACAATATAATGTGTCTCTTCATGGTTGGAAAGGGTAGAATCCCGGCTTACTATGACCGAATTTTCCGCCGAGAGTGTGCAATGAAATGATACATGTTGTAATTGCCTAAGACAGCGTCCTGCGGAGCGAGAGGTCAAGGGTTCGAAGCCCCGGAAGGGAGCTCAACGAAATTTTTATTCTGAGTTATTTTTTGTTTGTGTCTTTTATGTATGTATACCCAATTGCAAAACCCAGCGCCACTGGGTACCAGCGCCCAGTGCCATGCCGGATTATGGGCCCTGTATCGCGCTGAATACTGGGATGCTGGAGCGGCATTTTACTCGGAGGCGGTGGGTACTCCCGCGAAAAATGGCTCTACAGCGTTGAAACAGCGGTGCCTATCTGGCATAAATAAATATATTAGTAAAAGAAGTGCTGTAGAACTCATTAACGCAATACAAAAAAAACACACGAAAAAAAGAAAAAGTGTCTAGCAAGAGAATTCGAGATTGCCACCTCCTGATTTCCAGCCGCGCACTCTACCCACTACGCCACGCCGGAACATGCCAAGGCGGTCGTAAATCAACTATTTTACCAACAAACACACCGCTCAGCTTCATGTTTACATGTCGCACAATAAAAATAGACGTGATCTTCCTCTCCAAATTACAATTGCGTCTTTATTAGACCCAAATAAACGGCTCCCGGTACCGAATGGCATGCCGATAATGGCAACAAGGCTAAGTATATTTAATAATTCACATCTTAAGTCCGGAAAACATGAAATAGAGCTAGGTGCAGTTTGCCGACTGTTACTGCCGATTTTTTTTAATATCCGTTTCTCGCTCGTGCTACTGGTCAACATGGAGAGATGTCTTAACGCGACAGCGTTAAAGAGCTCGTTTCGCAGAAATTCCGGCGTCGGCGTCGGTGTCGGTGTCGGCGTCGGCGTCGTTGGTTGTGAGCGAAAAATCTTCATCTTGTCCGTGACCGATAAATCATCATCTTGTCCATGACCGAAAAATCGAGAAAGATGCAAATAAAATAAACAATAAAAATTTTCGGGTCTAAGTGAGGATCGAACCCGGGTCGCCTGCGTGGCAAGCAGGTGTTCTACCACACAGCCATGCCTCTGCTTGGATATAATGTGAAAATAACTTCCTCTGCTTGGAATTGCAGTGAAAATAACTTCCATGCTTCGCAAACGCAAGCGTCCTTTATATAGGCGTCGCAATATAACATGTAATATCCCAGGAATATTGCGTGGTACAAGCGTAAATTGCCATCGGGCGTCAGAATATGTGACTATCATAACGATTCCATAGTTTAAAGCCAGCCACCCATTACAAACGGCACGCACCTTACTGCGCGTATTCCCTTAACACCACGTAGTGGGTGCATAGCAAGTTCGAAAACATTTCCCACATTTGCCGCGCATAATTTCTCCTGGTTTAAACCATACTACCCATTACATAGTATGCACTAAGTGATTGAAGTACGCAGTAGGGACGGGATTTCGCTATCGCGTTCAACTCTTAAAGGCGAAGCTTAAGGGTCCCCCAATTTTTTACGATGACTAGTTCGGTAAATAGGTGCGTACATGATTCAATATTGAGTAGTGTTCTCACGAAAGGGACGGTATGCCAGTACAGCGGGCATGCCAGTGTAGAGATTTGGAGTTCTATCGATACTTACAACTAAAAAACATTGCCAGAGATGCATTTGCAGTGTGGCGATATCGAACGATGGCTGTTTTTCTGGCATCCGTTGGGTGGGCTTGCGAAGCCAGAGCTCACTTCCTTCTCGCCAACTGTGTGGCTATGTAATGATTTGCTGTTTCTGGTAGGACCGAAGCCTCCAGGCTTATAAACACTGCAAAATGGAATCATTACAACAACACATCCCTGATGCGAAACATATATGTGCAGGATATGCACAAATTGCGCGTGAATTCATCGCTGCTACGTGCTACGCAAGAATTAACGCCGTTATTGACTCTGCTTTAATAAAAAAAGCATGCTAAAAGCAAAATAATCAGCGTTGGCTGTTTCGTGCTGTTAACACAATTTTGCCTACATTACAAACGGAAAAATAAAAATCACAGTGATTTCTCATATCATTCTCTTTCTCTGCTAAGCTAAAAGTTGTGACAATGTTTGGGACCTGTTAGGCTAGCATCGATTGGTACCATCGAATCAAACATCCTATATTCAACAATACCGAAACATTTCGCAACAATGGAAGAAACAGTGCAGGCTCCAGCATGCATCAGCGCACTCCAGTGAAAGTTCCAGCCTTTCCAGCGCTTCCCAGTACACGCCAGCCTCACAGCGGCCAAGCCAGCGCCCCTATCAGTGGCAGTCTGATCCAGTGCCAAAAAAGGTACAGGTATCACGCTTATGGTGCTGGAACGGCGCTGGTTTTTGCAATAGAGTATACATACATATACACATACCGGATATGACAGCTACGGCAAGAATCACCGGAGAATGTTCATATAATTGCTATCGCAACAAAAAAAAAACCTATACGAATTTCATGTAGTGCGAGCGCTCCCCTTAATGCGTGCAATATTGCGTGGCAGGATGGTACAATCGCACCAGGCGTCAAAGCATGTCATTTGGGAAGTGAGTGGTTGGCTTAAATATTCACCAATTACGAAGCGCCCGGGTATCCCTCATCGTCATTATCCGCAACGTCATCAAACAAGGGTGCAGCTCCGCAGGTGCACGTGTTGCCTTACGGACACGTGGTGAGTATTTCGCCAATTTGCAAAAGGAATGATTATGGTGTTGTGGGTCCTCCGCAAGGGCGATTGCCGCAGGCCTTCCAGTATAGCTTAAAACGGCGAGTGTTACGCGCGCATACGTTTCTTTCCTCGTTGCCACAGAAAAGCCTACTGTGGATATCGACTGAGAACGCGATGCGAACATGACCCAATTATGCTATAGTGTTCTGCTCTTGAAGGCAAAGCTCAAGCGTCCTGAAAGTTTTTTGCACATAAAATTCGCCGTCAGCAACACTTTCTGTTTGGTCGATGCATTCCAGGTGCACATTGCGTTATCGTAAACTGGGAAGAGTACTCGTTCATCTCGAAAGCATGTCCGCGTCTGACGTGGACATGCTTTCGAAGTGGATTCAGGGGTGCCCCGCAGTCACCCCTGAAGAAGTGTCCGATTTGTACCCGACACGTCGCGTTTTCCCGATTTTAAAGTAAAAAGAAGTTTTTACTTTTAATAATTCATTTGGTTGGTGTCTGCCTTTTTCCAATGTCATCACTTCAGTGTATAGACCGTGCGCATTGATGTCGCTGCCTTCTATGGTTGCATCCGACAATATTAAGTGGCGCCAACATTGGCAAAGTAGAATACACATTTGATCCCTTCGCACCTGGTAACCACGTAGCGTTCTTGGCGCATTCAAAAAAGAAAAAAAATAGCTTTGTGGCGAAGTGGTGAATGAGCGGGTCAGACCCTCGTACTCGAAGGTCGCGTATACGCGACCTTCGACTATAGTTCGAGGTCCTAGATTTCGTCTCGGTATTTCGAACATATTTCAGAATTTGTTTCAGGCCTATCAACGTGACCTTTTATAGATGGCAGTTCTATCACGGAAATGACATGTGTCAACTCACGGTGGACACACTTTACCGACATAAAATATCGATCACGGAGAAAAACAACGTCAACCCAAATCTCAATGGAATTGTTTCGTGGTACTGTTAATTTTATTTGTTACTGCACAAAGCGTATTTATTAGCGTAATGTAATTAGCTAATCACATTACGGAAGTTTTAGCATTTTGCTAAATAGCTGACAGCCTCATTTTTTTTGTCAAATGCTAGATATATCAGGCGTATGCAGGCAGTGTTCTAATCTAGGCTTGTGTTTCGAGTTTTGAATTTTGTCGGGTCAACATGGCATTGCAAATTTATGCACAGTGGTTTCACGTGTCTCGACCGTCGACTCATTTTCAGACATTTGTATACCTTGCATGACGTTTCACTGAAGCTTTACAACCTCACAGCAATTGTAAAAAACGTCCACATGATTTCACACTGCTTTCGCTGGTGCACGGCCGGCATGCTTTCGCCGTTCGTGATGATGAATGCGGCACACTACGCGATGAAGTGCTCCGCTGTGTGCAGCTGCCACACTCCCCCTTCCCCACTGGTGTCGCGCTCCACTGATTTCCCCTTTATTGAGCAACGTGGGCTCTGTAACTATTGTACTGTTGTACTCGTGGGCTGTTGTATCATCATATCATTTTAGCGGTAAAGCATTTTGGCGTATAATGCAAGTACAATAGCAGGCAATTAAACAACAGCTTCCTTTGTTCCCTTTTCAAGTCTTTCTTCTTCATCTTCCTGTTCTCTCGCATACAGCCATTACCGAGCCGCAAAGGAGAAAAAAACGTTTAGCGTAGCTTTTAATTGTGAGCAACAAAACAGCCCCTTCAAAAAATTTTTTCCGGATTTCGCCCCATGGAACGTAAAAGCACGGCGTAGTTGTCGGTTCTGGTAGTGAGGTAATTTTTTTTTATTTGCTGTGAATTGTCCCTCTGATACCAAGATCATGACGGCGTCAATGTGCCGCCCTTACTATGTCATATATCGGATAGCAGAATAAAACTGCGCATGGAAAAATAGCTAGTGAAGCTCACTCTTTTAATTGTTGCGTCCCGAAAGGCAGCGTCTTCTCCCCGCTTCTCTTCAATAGCGTAATAGCTGGGCTTCCAAGCTCATTACCTCTACAATGTGACTTGACAATAGCATATCAATTTATACCGATGAGATCGAACTATGAGCAGAAATATTGCAGAAAGTTCTCAACGTAACTTCTGTATTCTTGGTGGAAGTTGGCCTGCAGAGTTTCCTTGCGAGTCAACCGCGATAGTTCGCCATCCTAGGGAACACGCACGTCGAAACATGAGCCAGCTATAGCTCGGAGAGACACCTACTCAATGGGTACAGAAACACCACTACTAGGGTGTAGTCATCGATGATCGCCTTTCTTGGCACCCTGCTGTTACCTTTGTACGGCAAAAATCGCATTCCCTGCTTAAGTATGTGGCCGCCTTGACTGCTAGGGAAGAAGGCATTGACTAGACGACAGCGCTACAGGTGTACGAGTCATCTGCACTAAGACGCTGTGCCGTGCTCCCTATTGGGCTGCAGAAATTAGGCGTCTCTTCCTACTTCTAACCACCAACAACAACATCTGCACTATCTTGCGTGATGTGTGCCTTGCTAGTCTTCAAAGTCCCGCCTGGTTCAATGTCTCAACTGGAACGGGATCATCGAATTGCCCTCCGAGTTATGCTTGGCTTACCTCGTGAGGTCCAATCCATTGAAGTCTTCACTGCAGCACACGAATTGCCCTTAAGGGTACAAGCTGACCAGATAGCGTTACATCATATACAACGCTTTTACGCAGCACGAAACGGCAAAGCGCTCGTTAATCGGCTGATTCGGCGCCCATTCTCTCGCATGGTGAATGTGGACACATTGTACATTGGCATCATTGGCAATTGTGACGAAACCATTTCCTTGACAACGTCGAAAGAGGATAGCTAATGCATCTTCCCGTTGTATTTGTTAATAATGGAAATAGGATTTCAGTGCGACCAACGTATTTCGGCACTATTCCAGTTAGCCCCGACGAACTTATTTGAAGAATTTGAAGATTACATTATTTACTGCGCATCTGTACGCCGCGATGGCCCAGGCACTTCTGCAGCTTTCTTTTGTCTTTTGAAAGACATCAGACGGGTGTTTAGAATGCCTCACCCACCACCATCAGTGACTACAG